>JALQSN010000264.1:0-67332 GCA_023690525.1 Holotrichia oblita
AAGTATCATTAACAGTAAGCGGTTTTATATCATACGATGCTTTGGGATAATCCCCTTTTTTGTGTTTTGCAAGTTTCATACTATCTTCATGCTTAATCATTTCTTTAATTCGATGATTATCAGTATTATTCCATTTAGCCTTTTTGTTTTCCTTAGCCTTCTTAGTTTTATCAAATGCATTCTTAGTTGCTTTTTTTACTTTATCCGAAGCCTTTGCCTTATTGCTGTTTTTATATTTAACAATAAAGCGGTCAGAGTAGTTCCGCTCTTCTTCCATAGCCCTCATATACTCGTCAACTTCCGCCATCTCATCTGAAACCTCAGAATTCACTGATTGCACAAACATCTCCTGAGTCATTTCCTGCGGCAACTCAGACGGCGATATTTCTTGAAGCTCTGCCTGTTCACTGCTGATTTTCTCCTGTGCATACTCGTCCATAATTATACCGCCTACGATGTCATAGCCATTAAACTGTCCTTCTGCCCATACAGTTTGCGTGAATAAGAATGCCAACAATACCCCCAATACTAAAACCCGTTTTTTCACAATATCGCTCCCCTTTTTAAGTTAATTTATATAAAGTTATTTTTTGCATAATAGGCTTGTCCTTAAATTAAATATCTGTCTTCCTTTTATTTCCATTTTAATCTATTTGCCAATAAATGTCAATAACGTTTTTTATTTATTAATATATACTCAATTTGAATTTTTTCAAATTTTCGACAATATATTTATTTAATAGCATATGACAAATCCCACAAAAAAACATAACCTCCTTGCTTCGTCTATAACCTTCCTTGTTTTCCGGTATTTTTCAAATTTCCGTCATTGTGGCAGGAAGTTACCCCTGTCCGCTTATTTTTAGGACTTTGCTTGGTTGTGTATATATATACGCCGCTGTGGAGGTCGCTCGTGCAGGTCAGCACGGCAAGGGTTTTGCGGTTGTAGCGGACGAGGTGCGAAATCTTGCAAGCAAATCAGCAGAGGCGACAAAAGAAACCGCCGCGCTGATTGAAGGAAAGCTCCGCAAAGGTAATTGAAGGCAATCAAATCGTGGAGAAAACGAGCGCCAGTTTGCAGGCAGTGGCTATCGACTCCAAGGATGCCGGTCAACTGCTTCAGGAGGTGGCACTAGCATCGAGCGAGCAGGCAAGAGCTATCGAGGAAATGAATCAAAGCATTTCGCAAATATCATCGGTTGTACAGTCGAATTCCGCTTCCGCAGAGGAGTCCTCTCGCCGCTAAGACAGGAAATGTCGGCGCAGTCGGTAATGTTAAATGAGATTATATCAAAGTTTAAGCTAAGTCCATCTGCTACAGATGGGCGGCATACGTCGGAGCCTCGCGGAATTGACAAGAAATCCTTGTCAAAAAACAATAATTTGTCCGATAAATACTAGTAAAACCGTATAATTGGTAATATGATAATTTAAATTAGAAAAAAGCAAAAAGGTTAGTACTTTGAATACCGGCAAACCTTTTTGCTTTTTATTATAGGTATCTCCTTACTTCATCCATCCGGTTATACGACAACTTTTATCATTTCTAATCTGTTGGTATTGTTTAATCTCCTATATATTATGCTATTCATAATATTAGACACGATATATATCCCTAATCCTCCGATAGAACGCTCCGTCAAATTAACCGACAAATTAGGGGATTCCATTTCCAGCGGATTAAACGGTTTACCATCATCTATCATGGTTATGGTTATTTTTTTTACGTTTCTGTCAAAATCAACTTCAATTTTTATTTTATGCTCTTCCGCATCATCGTAGGCATATTTGACAATGTTTGAAAATATTTCATCTATGCAAATACACAGGTTGTTTTGTATATCTTGAGAAAACCCGTACACTTCCGATATCTTGAACACCATAGCATATATTTTATCCAGCTCATCTAAATTATTTTTTACAATTATCATATTTTAGCTCCAAACCCAAATTCTAATACAAGAATTGTGATATCGTCAGATTGCTCCGCATCTCCTGCGTGTTTTGCTACTATATCCCGCACATATGCCGCTATTTCGCTACAAGAACACTTATTGCAGCTGTTTAGAACTGTCAACAGCGCATCTTCTCCCCATTGCGTGTCATTTTCATTAAGCGCCTCGGTAACCCCATCGGTATAATAGAAGAATTTGTCTCCCGATGAAAGGTTGACACGATAAAGAGGATACTGGTTGTCGGGAAGAAATCCCAATGGCATAGTTTGGTCGGTTCTTATAAAGCGAAAATATTTGCCGTGCGGGCAATAGACAACGGGATTGTGCCCCGCCTGTGAATATTGATATTCTCCAGTATTAAAATCCGTTAATGAAATATATACGGTTATAAACATATTGCTACGATTGCCTTCGCAAAGGCGATTGTTGGTTTTTCTCAAAGCATCCGACGTGGTTTCCCCGGCTAACATAAAGTTGCGTATCAGTGTCTTTGCCTTGACCATAAACATAGCGGATGGTATGCCTTTGCCGGATACATCCGCTATAACGGCACACAGCTTGCTTTCTTCCTTGTCAACAAAAAATACATCGTATAAATCCCCTCCCATTTCCAGCGCGGGTTCAACCAAGCCGAAAACATTAACAAACGGATGGTTCGCAAATACCGATGAAAGATCAGGAAGCATTTCGCTTTGTATCTTGGCGGCAATGCGAAGTTCGCTGTTAAGGCGTTCTCTCACAGTTGCTACAGAGGTTAATTCATCCATGCTTTTTACAATGTTGTCCGCCATTTGATTGAATATTTTGGCAAGATACCCGATTTCGTCATCAGTATCGACGTGTGCCCTATATTCAAAGTCACCGCCGCCGAAATTTGAAACGTCTTTTGCCAGTTGGTCTATGGGCCTAGAGATAAGGCGGGTAAGATACATCCCGATTATTGTAATCATAAAAATGCAAAGCATAAATATGACTACAAATATCCAAACTGTATTTTCACGCAAGAATTGTATATTTGATACCGCTTGATTAGTGATGGATTGCATCTGTTCCGACAGGATATTTTTTGCGGAAAGGATTTCGTCCTCCGGCGCTACAGCGCCGACAGACCAATTAATAGTTGACATAGGCGAAAAAGCTAAATAAACGATATGTCCGTCAACATTTTCGCGTATAAACCCCTGCTCGCCATTCATCATGTTCCTAAGTCCGTCAGCAAACAATACATCTTCACCATCACGAAAGTGATAAAAGTGGTTCTCTCCCATATCCGGATGTATTATGTAATTTCCGTTATTATCCATAATAAAAACATAGCCTGTATCAGCTACGTGGGTATTAAGCATATAATTTTTAAGGTCTTCCAGCTTCATGTCAAGACCGGCGACACCTATAAGTCCGCCGTCATCCCCATATATCGCTTTCGCCGCAGTCAGTACCATGCCCGCGTCAAAAGCAGATTCATATACGTCAGTGAAAACCACCTCGTTGGGATGCTTTAAAGCCTCTATATACCACGGACGTTCACGCGGGTCAAATTCAGGATTGTTAAGGAGAACAGATGAATATGTGTACGCTAAACCGTTGTTGGTACCGACATATAATTGCAAAACATTAGGGTCAGATTTTAAAACAGGCATTATCATATCAAGGTTAGATAACAGTTCGATTTCTCTTTTGATTTCATTAGTCAATTCATAGCGTGTTGACAGCATCCATGTGCTTGAATCAATGCCTTCCTCTGCTTCTGACGCATGCATAAGCCTGTGTCCGACATAATTCTGAGAGTTTATAAAAGCATCATGCACAGCTCCGGACAACAGTTCAACATTAAATTCAATATTTTGCAAAACAATATCGGCGGCGTTGCTTCGTTCGCTTGCTATAGTGCTTAAAAAATCATGAGCCTGAACATATAACGCATCACCAATGCCGGTTACAGCTTTTGCTCCAAGTTCGCGATTCGCTTTTTCTGAATAATCCGAAATACGGCGTATGGTAAAATAAGACGGTATTGTCATAGCTAAAAGCGAAATCATGGACACAAATATAACTACAAACAATACTTTCTCTTTTATTTTCATTATTTTAAACATAATTTAATCCTTATTATAAAAGCATTGCATCCAGCGCCACCATACCCAATACATTTTTTACATTGGAGCTTGGATTGGCGATTTTAATGCTACCGTCACATTCGAGAGCCTTTTTATACGCCGACATAAGTACGCGAATACCCGTTGAACTAAAAAATGTTACGGAACTCATGTCAATTATGAAATTCATCCATTCATCGTCAAATAGGCTGTCGATGTACCGCTCAAGGCTTAGGGCATTTGCTGAGTCGACTTTACCGCTTACCTCAACCCAAATATAATCGCCGTATAATGTGCCGGTAATCGTTACGCCTTTGTTATCATTGTTAAACTCGTTATTGTACGGCTGATAGTTTCCAAATTTGCCGTTGTTAAAGTACCAGTTAACGGTTCTGTAGGGAATGCCCGTACCTTCTGAAATTTCTGTCAAATTAGCTCTTGGATGCTCTTTGTGAAACATCTGCGCTTTTAATAATGTGTCGGCATCTTTTTGCTTGCACGCGACACATACGGGAATCGAAGATTTAACATCTGCTTCTTTACATATAAAACACTTTTTTTCCATTTTCAACACACTCTCCTGTCATAAAAAAGATATGTATTCCATAACATACTATGATGCGATATGAAAATCTGTTCAATAAATAAAAAATCCATCCCATAACCTTTTTAAAAGGTTTATCAGGTTGGATTTTTTATTTAATCAATGAAATTACAATTCAACTGTGCGATTTTAACCATTCTTTCGCCTCGGCGGCTTTCATGGGCACAATAGTTTCACTCGAATATTTGCTTTCGCGGCCGCCGATGCCATGAATAAAATATAACCGACGCCTATTTTGGTATAATATTTCCTCATATCCGGTTTCTTCTCCATAGCAACCAATGGCGTATGAACCGAGTTTTTCGGCATTTTCCGTGTCATAGGTGCAATTTCCGATTTTTTCTACCATTTTATCGTTCTCCCTTCTTTATATTATACGTTTTAGCAGGACATTATGTTCTCATTTTGTTGTTCCGTCCTCATTTGTTATTGTATGATAAGCATAATATGTTTAGCAAAGAAATTGCAAGAAAAAAATAAAAGCAGTCAGGATTTTATGCAAATTTGACTGCATGAAAAAATTATATTCTACAATTTTTGCTATATTTGCTAGCTTTCTATCAAGCTGTCGATAATTCGTATAAGGTTAGCGATTTCAGGCTTGGAAAGTTGCGCGTCCGCGCCTAGCTGTTCTCCCTTTTTCAGCATTTGCTCATCAATCAGTGATGAAAAAATAACTAACGGGATTTTTTTAGGGTTTGATGTGTTTTTACAAGCTTTGTAATCTGTGTCCATCCATTTTAGGCATTTCAATATCTGTAATAATCATGGATACTTTGTTTAAAGGGTTTTCATCATCGGGTAAACTTTCGAGATAATCCCATGCCTCCTGTCCGTTGTCAAACTTTGTAATGTTTGTATAGCCGGCTTTTTGCAAACATTCGCATATCATAACGGACAGCATTTTAGAATCCTCGGCGATAATAATGTGGTGATTATTGATTTGGCGTTTCCCAATATTATCAATATCAGAAATTTGAACACTGGTATTCGGAGAAATGTCCGCTACTATTTTTTCAAAATCAAGTATGGTAATCAGCATACCGTTGCTCTGTGCAATTCCTGTCGCGACCCCGTCAGTGCCACCATATATTACTTTATCAGGCTTTTGTATAGCCTCCCACGAAATTCTGTCAATGCCCAGCACTGTGTGCACACGGAACGCAACATTCATTTTATTGAAATTAGTAAGAATAAATAAACTGCGTTCGTCCTCGTCCGTTGGCGGAAAGCCTAAATAACCCGGAAGGTTAACCACTGTAATCAGAGTATCTCTCGGTTTAAACACCCCTTCAACCGCAGGGTGACTGTGTGGCATTGACTTTACCGGTGACGGCATCATTATTTCCCGTACCTTTGCCACATTAATTCCAAATATTTCGCCACCAATGGTAAACTCCATGATTTCCATTTCATTGGTTCCGGATTCAAGCAATATTTCACCGTTGTATTCTGTCCCCAAATAAAGCACCTCCTTATATGCGAAATCTTGAAAATCAGTTAGACAACAAAATCTAATCTAATTTTTAAGGCTCTTTCATATTAATTTTTTTGTTAAAGCGTGTATCGAATTCAATAATCTTTTTTAAAAGCAACATATTACTCTTATAAACATCTGAAATATTTATTTCAAGCGAATTATCCGGCACTATGCTTCCTTCGTCCGGTGAAATAAGTTTATTTATTTTATCTCTTTGGGCAATAGGCAAGAAATTTAAGAGCTCTTTGGTTTTGGCATCAAGCTTGTCAATGTTATTCATAGCGGTTTGGCGGATGTTTAAAAAGCTTTTCAATGACAAATCATCATCTAAAGGTATGCATTCTAAGCCTTTGGTCGCTTCAAAAATTTGATTTAAAAAGCTTGTATTTTTCTTGCAAGCAAGAAAGCACCGATGTTAAAACCGCGTTATTGTCCATTTACGGCTATCCCCTTGCTCAGTTTATCGGCTTTTGTCCATATATCTATAAAGTCTGTAATGAACGGAAGCACTTCATCGATAATTTTTATATTGCGACCGGCTTTTGCCCTTGAAAGTTCATAATTTATAAAATCATACAGTTTTGCTAAATCTGCGCTGATGGGATATTTAAAGTCCAGCGTTTGTGTGAGATAATCAATTATTTCGCGGGTTCTATCAATTTCGTTCTCAAATACATCATATTCATTTTTATCACAGAAAATTTTTGCCTTTGTTAAATGTTTTAAGGCTTCATTATACAACAGTATCAGCATTTCACCTTTTGTCATTGTGTTTATTGATTGTTCCTTGTACTGTCTGTTATTGTATTGCATATTTATTAACTGCCTCCAAGCTGTTGTGATAACCAGCTGCTTTGTGCTGATATTTTAGACATATACGTTTCAAGCGCTGTAAACTGCTTATAGAAACGGTCCTCCTGCATTTTTTGCGTTCTTTGCATTGCTGTAATTGATTTTTCTATATCCTGTATCTTTTTATACAATGAACTTTCTGATGCCGTAATCGAGCCTTCTACACCCGCTAATTTGACCAGCAAACCTTTTTCGCCGATTGTCGAGGCATATTTATCTGTGATTTCTTTCATGCGTGTTATAATGCCGCCACCAGAGCTTGAGGAGCTGTCCTTGGGCGCGATAAATATATTTGTAACGGCATCGGGATTATCTTCAATGGCTTTGCGAAGTTTTTCCTCATCTATAGTGATTTTGCCGTTATCCATCCAGCTGACAGAGGTAGAAATACCTATATCCTTCGCGGAAATCGGAAGAACAAAGCGCAGTTCGGATGCTAAACTCCGTAGTGTACCGTCATTGTACAAAATACCGGTTTTTGCTTCTTCCTCCCATTTCTTTATTTCGCTTTCGCTCATTTCCGCTTTTTTGTTCATTGGTAAGGGGCGGGTAATTGCGGTTATATTTTGTATTCAGCTCTTTGTGTAAAGCTTCAATCATAGAATTATATTCATCAATTATAGATTTAATGTTTTTATATATTTCATCCGTGTTGGATTTCTGTTCAAAGGTTATTCCTTTACTGCCCGTCGGCGCGCCAAATTCAGAAAGAACCGTAACCGTTAATCCGTCAATTTCAAAAATATTTGTACTGCTTGTAATGGAAGATGTTGTTTTCCCTCCGTCGTAGCTAATTTTCATAACCGCATCGGTGCCTTCGTTAACCTCGTAATCAGTTCCTTTAACACCGAACATAAGGGATGCAAAATTGCTTCCGTCAACGTCTTCAATATCTACCCTGCCCGATGCCCCCGTTTTAGTAGCTGTGACAACAAAACGGTTAGTTGTAGCCGAATATTGTATATTAACGCCAAGGTCTTTATTGTTGTTAATTTCGTCTGTAATTTGTTTTATCGATTTGGTTGCATCAAATTCCAGTACAGTATCATTTATTTTAACAGCAATTTTATTACCACTGTTTAAAGTGAGAGTATCACCCAGCTCTGCATTGAGAGCTTCAACAGCAATATCCGGTTTAGTGGAAAACTCGGCTCCGGCAAAGCTTGCGCGTGATGCAAGTGACGAAATGCTTAACACAGACAAACTGTCCGCAAACGGAGAAGCGCCTGTAACACTAACCGCGCCGGAGTTGTCTCCCTTCGGGGTTATCAGCTTACTTGTGTAAAATTTAGAGGCAAGCGCATTGGTTGACGACGAATAAGTAAGAAACCTATTAGAAAAGTCAGTCAATTTTGACGTGATGGCACGGTACGCATCCGTTTTCCATGTTAAAAGCTGTTTGCTCTGCATTTGTTTGGCGATTTTGTTGCGAATTGAAATTGTCATGCCTTTAACAAGGTCGTCTGTATCAAGCCCGCTCATTAACCCGCTGAAACCTTTGTTGCTGTTTGTGGTTACAGCCGAACTGCTGTAGGATGTGCTTATACTGCTCATAACGGTACACTCCCTTTGGTATATAAAAACTTTTTATCTTCATAGTTATATCGGCATAATATATGTTTAAGTTAAGTATTATTATAAATTGGGGAGGTGTTTTGGTGAATATCATAGCTGTTACAAATCAAAAGGGCGGTGTTGGAAAAACAACAACCGCGGGGGCTTTAATATGCGGACTTGCAATGAAAAATAAAAGGGTTTTGGGAGTTGATTTAGACCCGCAGGGAAGTTTAGGATTCAGCCTTGGGGTTGACATTGAGAACGGCTTATCGGTTTACGAGGTTATGAAGGGCGATGTTTCCGCAAGCGAAGCTATTATACACACCAAATCTGGTGATGTGTTGTCATCTAACATACTTTTAAGCGGCGCAGAGCTTGAATTTAACCGTACAGGCGCGAGTACCTGCTAAAGGACGCTTTGGTTGATGTTCGCAAGCATTATGATTATATTATTATAGATACTCCGCCCGCGCTGAATGTTTTAACCATAAACGCGTATACCGTTTCAGACTATCTTATTATCCCTATGGTCCCAGACATCCTCAGCCTGTTGGGAATTAGCCAGCTGAAGGATACAATAAACACTGTCAAAAAGTTCTATAACCCAAACTTGAAATTATTTGGCATACTGCTGACTAAATATAATAAGCGAATGATTTTGACAAAAGAGGTAGAGGATATGGCAAACAATATAGCTAAGCAACTAGAAACTATTGTCTTAAACTCCAAAATAAGAAACTGCGTAGCTGTAGCGGAATCCCCGCTCACGGCGAAAGTGTGTTGACCTATGCACCGAAGTGCAACGCCTCTGTTGATTATATTGCATTGATTGACTATATTGCCGAAGGGGGCTTGGGATAGATGGCTAAAAAAAGCAATAAAACCGCCCATGTGCTTAGCCTTTTAACAACACAGGAGAAGAAGAACACAGAAAACGAGGTTTCGGTTGCGAAAGCTTTGCCTAACCTGATGCTCCGCCGGAAATTGTTGAGAGTGTTCAAAAAAAAGAAATGAAATTTGAAAGAAAATCAACCGATTCATTGTCCGACATAATACGCATGGAGTTGGAAAAACAGTTTGAAACGTCATCACAAAAGCATACCGCAGAATATATATCAGTAAATATAATGGAGGATTTGGTTAGAGAAAAATCACCTGAGTTTGTCAAAAAAATTGGGCGGATGTAATTGCCACCGCTGCATTAATGACGTAATAGCAATCGCTCTTAATATGCTTCCGCCGAAACACATAGTCACGCAAAAGGAATTTCTGCTTACTAAAACTTCCTTTTATGAAAACGAATACTCGGCGGACTTGATTTCCGCATTGACAAAGGCGTATACAATAGTAAAAAATTCACCGAGGCACTAGCATTATATTGTTTTTTCCGGCTTGCCGAAGGTTTTTACCACGACATCGCCGTTTCCCGCGTTGAAAAGCAATGTTCGCGCGGCGGTTCCGCCTACCTCTTTGCTTTTTATGACAATGCTTTCTTTTGTCAGCATTTCCAAGACAGCGTTAATGTTATTGTTTCCGATACTGCCGAAATCGCCGTCGCCGGGAATGCTGAACATTTTTGCCCCTCCCGCGATTTTCGCATACATTCTTTTTCTTACAGCTCCGAACACTTCCATCTTGCGGAGGGCTTCGGCAATGCCTGTATCGGCGTATTTAAAAATATTATCAACATTTGCCCGTGAGCATGGCAGCATAATATGAATCATACAAGCCAGCTTAATAACAGGGTCATAAATACACACACCTACACAAGAACCCAAAGCATACGTAACCAGCGTACCCTGATTGCGTATAAGCTTCATATCGGCAATCCCCACAACCGTCATATCACTCAAAGGAAACACCCAATTTCCGCAAAATTATATCAAGAGAATTTATATTAGGGACCATAATCAAATTGCTATCTATCAACTGACCGCCACATTTGATTTTACCGTCAATTATCATTATTTTATCGGTTTCATATCCGTACTCCGCCATAGGAACGCTTAAAATAGAGCCAAGCATATTTATGCAAATAGCAGGTACCGACAGCTCGATGTTTAATCCCGCCAAACCCGCTATGGCATTAATGTATGACGATATCATTATGTTGCCGATTTCAATTAAGGCGGACAGTTCCATGTCTGTAAGCTGTTCATAGCTACGAACCGTTTGGGACAAAACATTTTTTAAAACAACATTAATAAAATCAAGGGTTTGAATGTAAAGAATTATACCCTCTATATCCCCGAAAATTTAACTAAAATTCCTGATATAATTTTTTCAGGTCCTCCGAATTTTTTTATGGCATCATTATTTTCAAGTATTCTGACCTCCGGGACATTAAGTGTGATTTTTTGGTCAATAACACTGGACAGCGATGTTGCCGCATTTCCTGAACCGATGCTTCCAACCTCCTTAAGCGTGTCTATTTGGAAGCCGGTCAGCTCGTCATATTTTTTTACAGGCATTTTATAAGACCAATCCTTTCCGCAGTCTGTTTTTGCAATCCGTATTTACGACGTGATAAATTTTTACCCTCTTTCATTCGGCAAAATAGAACCTGCCATTACCTCACCCTCATCTAAATAAAATTTCCGGTTTTGAAGAAGCTGATTAACCTTCATTTTTGCATTGCCGATGATTATCCTGGTACCCGGGAATATTTCACCAAAGCATATGACTTTAAGATCACGTCCGCTGCAAAATTGTTCAATCTTTTCTATTTCTTTATCTATTTGAGTGATTAATGCTTTTATCCGCGATTTTTTCTCTAAACTGTCATGCATCATTTTTTTACGTTCGTCTGCGGTAAATCTGTCGCTTTTACGCTGTTCAAGCATGATTTCCTTTTCTAAGCTGTCGGTCAGGTTTTTGCGTTTAAAAAGAAGGCTTTGCTTTTTTTCGTCAGGATTTTTTCGCGTGTTGTCGCCGTCTTGTTTTTCAAGTTCATACCAGCAAGGCTCGATTATCAAATGTTGAACGATATGCGCGGAATTGCCTATAATATTTGCTGTTATTTTTTCCCCGCTTTATATGTGCCGCCTATCATAGCTCCTTTTTTGCCGTTTAGAATAATGGAGCCACCCGCGCTGATATCCGCGTTTAAAATTACGTTCGAGCATAAGTCATTACCGCATTTGACAACCGCGTTTTCAATAAAAGCGCTGGTAACATTGTCGTCGGCTATTATAACAGCCTTTTTCATTCCGTTTATTCCGCCTTTGATTAAAATGCTTCCTTCCGCAGTCAGCGAAAAGCCCCCTCAACCATTCCCTGCACGGTTATGTCTTTTTTTGCCGTGACGGAAAACCCTCCAAAACATTTCCATAAACCATGACAGAACCGTTAAAATCAATATTCCCCGTGGAAGGACCCACATCTTTTTTGATTGTATATATTTCCTCGATGCTGATAATTCCATTTTTATATGATATCCCGCCGTCGGCGTTTGCAAATACTGTTTTAGAGTCCTCCGAAAGCGCAACCTTATCCCCGCTCGGTATGGGGGGCATATCTCCTTTTTGCGCTTTTACCGTATTGTTAAAAACGTCAATCCCGTCTGTTCCTTCCTTCGGAAGTGTGATTGTACATAATATGTCTCCCTTTTTGACGTTTTGTATGATTTCAAGCTTTTTAAAATCGAAGGTTCCGTCTTCCCTTTCCGCCGCCATGCCCGTCAGCATCTTTTTAAAATGAAATTCCACACTGCCGTTTTCCCCTTCACAGGGCGCAAGCCTTTAGCGGCATGGTCAATTCGCTATAATAATTTTTTGAGTTGCAGAACTTAGTTATTTCATCATGTAAGATACCGTATTCGATTTTTTTTTGCTTTAAAGCATCTATAATTTGTTCTTTGGTTACCGTTTGTTCTTTGTTGGTCAGTGCAACGCGTACATACGCTGTCATTTTATCCGCTGCCACGACAATGTTAATTTTCGGCGGCGCGGTATTTTTATTTTCCAAACTTACATGATTAATTTCCTTCATTTTGCTCCTATCCTCTCAAATTATTTACAGTGCCCTCAATTTCGTCAGATGTTTGCACCATACGCAGCGAAAGCTGGTATGAACGCTGGGCTTGTATCATCTTGGTCATTTCAGCCCCCAAATTTACATTTGACATTTCCAGGCTTTTTCGCTCTAGTTGTGAATTTGTGTTTAAAAAAGGTGTGCCGTTTTTAGGCGTTGGCCGAAACAGATTATCCCCGGCGGAAAGAATGCCGTCTTTGACTTGAAAATCAAAAATCCCTATATCAGGCATAGAGGTTTCATTTTCGATTTCAATACGATTGCCGTTTTTGTCAAGCACAAAGTCGTTTTTGCTTGTAACTAAATAAAATTTTCCGTCTATGCTTTCCGATAGTGCAAAACTTCCGTCCCGCGTATAAGAAACTGTGTTGGTGTTCGGGTTCTCCACCGCGAAAAAGCCATCGCCTATAATCGCGAAATCAAAAGGGCTTGAGGTTTCATAAAGCGCGCCTGTGCCAAACAGTGTATCCGTTTTTTCAACCCTTGCACCGCAACCTTGCCGCAATTTGCTTATATCACCCTCCGGCTCTCTTATGTTTTTATATACTAAATCTGAGAAGGTCGCGTTTTTGGTTTTGTAAGCGACAGTATTAATATTAGTAATATTATTGGAAATAATATCAAGTCTTGTTTGTTGAGCCGACGCGCCCGCACCGGCTGAATAAAACGATAAATTCATAGTTTACTCCTTTGTATTATAATCTTCCGATATCATTAACTATCTTGCTTGTTAACTGGTCGTACAATTTCAGCGCCTGCGCCGCGCTTTGCAAAGCGCGCTGACCGCCCATCATAGACATGATTTCGTCAGCCGGCTTTACATTTGATGCCTCTATTGCCCGCCATCTGACAGATGTGCCGGGAGGGTTTAACATATCCGGAACTCCCGCGCTTTGAAACATTCCTTCATCTACCTTTGTCAAGGCTGAATAATCATTAAAATCCACAACGGAAATCCTGCCCAAATATTCTCCGTCAGTGGTTGTAATAACCCCTGTATCATCGACGTTGATTTTATCGGTTTTCAAATAAATGAGCCGTTCTCTCCCATAACTCTGCCTGCGTTTTGTAACCAAAGCTCTCCGTTTTCGTTCACCGAAAAGGAGCCGTTTCTTGTATATAAAAAACCGTTAGGTGTTTCAATTTCAAAAAAACCGTTTCCCATAATACAAAAATCCAAATTTCCGTCCGTTTCTTCTATAGCGCCTTGAGAATAATCGGTCACAAGCTCATACACCGTTCTAATCATCGACTGCTCCGCGCCCATGGGCGCGTTCCTCTTTTGTTTGCGTTTCCGGTTCTGTAAATAAGCAAATCATTGAAGGTTCCGTTAACCATGGTATCTCTTTTATAGCCCGGAGTGGACACGTTTGAAATGTTATTGCTTACCGTGTTTAGTACCCTTGATTGAGTAAGCATTCCCGATGCTAAATTGTAAAAACCTTTAAACATATTGCCGTTACTCCTTTGTATTTTAAAAGTTTTTTTTATATCAATAACTCCGCCCGTTTTCTTTTCTAAGGATATTCGAAGTTTTCTTATTGCGTTGGCATGGATTTGTGAAATACGCGGTTCTTTAACATCCAATATCTCCGCTATTTCACGCATATTTCAGGTTTTTTCTATAGTAAAGAGAAAGAACCAGCTGTTCGTTCTCACGAAGTTTAATTATTTCAGCCTCTAATATTTCGGCTGTTTCATTTCTTTGCGCGACATATTCAGGGTCGCTTTCAAGGTCACCATCAGTTAAATTCATATAACTCGCGTTTTCTTCCAAGTTATCAATCAGAGCGTCAAGCGAGAGAACGTTGTGCAGATTTGTATCGCTTAACATTTTAAAATATTTGTCTTTGTCAACTTCCCAAATATTCCGCCATTTCCTCATCGGATGGGATGCCTGCCCAGCTTGTTAAACAAACAGGCTTCCGCGTTATCAATAAGCTTTGCCGGTTTTTTGTGGCTTCGGGGGAACCAATCCTGTTTTCTTGCTAAATCAATTATGCTTCCCTGATGCGGAATGAAGCATAGGTTTCAAATTTTACATTTTTTGAAGGATCAAATTTATCAAGCGCCGACATTAAGGTTATAATGCCCTCGTTACAATATCGTCAAGCTCAGCAAACCCCGCATATACTCCGTGCATTTGCTTTCGCAATGGTTTTAACAATATAACTATATCTTAAAACAATTTCCTGTTTAAGTTTTATATCCTTTGTTTTTTTATATTCAAGAATTAAATCTTCATTGCTTTTATCTTTATCGATCATATTATCACTCCTAAACTATAATATTCCCGACCGCCTGAATGTGTACATTACTTGCAATTTCGCTGAATGACAATACATAAATATTGGAATAAAATTGTTCAATTAAACGATAAAGATATACACGGATAACATGGCTGGTAAGCAAAACCGGGGTTTGCTCCGAATTTTTGAACTTGGAAACATGTTCCATAATCTGAGATATAACCGATTGAATAACGTCAGGGCTCAGGCTAAGTATACGCCCTGTTCATTTCGGGTAAGGCTTGACACTATTATTTTTTCAACTTCAGGGTCTAGGGTGATAACCTTTAACTGCCCGTTATCGCAAAATTTGCGAGTTATAGTACGTTTTAACGCAATCCTTATATTTTCGGTAATCATGTCAAGGTCTTTTGTGGTTAGTGAAGATTCGATTATTGTTTCGAGAATCGTTTCCATGTCAATAACAGGCACACCTTCTTTCAAAAGATTTGACAATATTTTTTGAAGACTGCCGTAGGATATTATGGATGGGATTGCTTCTTCCACAAGCTCCGGCGCTGTTTTTTTTATGTTTTCCACAAGTTGTACGATTTCCGTGCGTGTAAAAAGTTCGTTGGCGTGGCGTTTGATTGTTTCGGAAAGATGTGTCATCATAACGGATAACGGGTCAATAACTGTGTATCCGTAAATTTCCGCAAGTTCTTTTTTGTCAGGTGCAATCCATTTGCTGGGAATCCCGAAAGCCGGTTCAATAGTATCAATTCCGTCAAGTTCTCCTGATGGCTCCGAAGGCTCCAGCGCAAGGTAATAGTCCACCAAAATCTCGCCTTGATATTTCTTCACCTTTTATCTTGATAATATATTGGTTTATGTTAAGCCTTGAGCTGTCACGAAGTCTGATACTAGGAACGACAAAGCCCATCTCCTGCGCAAACTTCCGCCTGAATATGACAATGCGGTTAATAAGGTTTCCGCCGCTGTTTTCATCAACCAACGGAATCAGGCTGTAGCCGAATTCCATCTCAATAAGCTCTACGTTAAGCAGGGAATACACATTGTTTATGTCACGAAAATATGCGTTTTCATCAAATTGCTCCTCAATGTCACCCATGTCAAGAACAGGAGGCATAGCTTCATCTCTTTTCCTTTCTGACGAAATAAAAATCCCAAGAGATATTAACGCCGCCGATAAAATAAGCGGTTGAATTATGGGCGCGCCCGGAATAAAGATTATAAAACCCATAACCGCGCCCGCTATAATCAGCACTGTCGGCTGTGATAAAAATTGTTTTGATACGTCATCGTTTAAATTTCCGTCGGACACCGCTCTTGTAACCACCATCGCGGTGGCGGTTGATATAAGCAAAGCCGGTATTTGCGAAACAAGCCCGTCACCGATAGTAGCAATGGAATACACGCTTAAAACATCTGCAAAAGCCATGCCGCCTTGTATCAAACCGATTATAGTACCCGCAATAAAGTTAATCAGGGTAATGATAATTGATAAAATCGCGTCACCTTTTACAAATTTACTGGCACCGTCCATCGCTCCGTAAAAATCCGATTCCTTTTGAATTTTATATCGGCGGATTTTAGCTTCATTTTCATCTATAATTCCCGCGCTTAAATCCGCGCATCAATTGCCATTTGTTTGCCGGGCATAGCATCTAAGTTGAACCGTGCCGCAACCTCCGCTACGCGCTCTGCTCCTTTTGTGATTACGATGAACTGAACCAAAAATATGATTAAGAATATTAGTACGCCGACAACAATATTGCCTTGAAGAACAAATGTTCCGAAGGTTTTAATGATTGCCCCCGCCTCGCCCTGACTGGTTAAAATAAGCCGTGTAGAGGAAATGTTAAGCGCTATGCGGAATAACGTGGTAATAAGCAAAAGGGACGGAAAGACGGAAAATTCCAGCGCACCGCCTATATACATGGTTATAAGCAAAATAACCAAAGAAACGGCGATATTTATAATAAACATCATATCAAAACAAATGCGTTAAGCGGTATTAAAAGCAGTAATACTATGATTACTACGAATACCGAAACGCTGTTGTTTAATAATTTCCCTATCTTAATCACCTTCCCGCCTGTAAATGTGAATGCACTTCATATATTTTAAATTTTCCTTTGATGTAGACTAAAATTACTTTGAAATGTTTGAACGTTCGCCGACACTGAAAAAATTAAAAATATATGAAGTGCATTCACCACTATATCTGTTTATCCTTTATTTTGTATACCAGCGCAAGAATTTCCGCCACGGCGTTGTAGTACTCTAAAGAAATTTCTCGATTTATGTCGGTTGTTCCATATATGGCGCGGGTTAACTCTTTATTTTCAAGCACATATATGTCATTTTCGTACGCTTTTTGCACAATGCGCAGGGCTATGCCGTCTTGTCCTTTGGCAATTACCTTAGGGGCATTGTCTTTTTTGTTGTCATAGCGGAGAGCTACCGCATAGTGAGTAGGGTTTCTTATAACAACGTCCGCTGTCGGCACCATCTGCATCATACGCTCCATCGCACGTTTTCTCTGCCTTTCTTTAATCTGTCCTTTAATATGCGGGTCGCCTTCTGTTTGCTTGTATTCCTCTTTTACCTCCTGCTTTGACATCTTGAGTTGTTTTTCATAATCCCACCACTGGTATATATAATCCAATACCGCAATAAACACAAAAATCACGCAAATATTATACATCAACCTCATTATGGCTTGTAAAATCAACTCCGCAGACCTTACCGCATCCATTGACAGTATTTTCGAAAAAAACTCTATCTCCCCGATGAAGAAATTATACAGAACATAACCGATTATTACGATTTTTACAGCACCTTTTATTACCTCTATAAAGCTCTTGAGCGAGAACATACGTTTAAACCCCTGAATCGGATTTAGACGGTCAAACTTGGGTTTTAACCCATCCACCGCGAACAAAAATCTTGTTTGCGCTCCGGTGGCAATAATACTGACAGCTATCGAAACAAGCATAACAGGAAACGCGACCATTATAAATGTGAAGGTAACGTCACGCAAAATAGTCATAGCGAAGGCGGAGGTTATACTAATTTCTGACGCCGCCATAATTTATATATTTATATAAACAGCCTTGTAACCCCGTTATCATAAAGGGAAATAGCTTACTTAACGCGAAAAAGGTTGACAGTATGGCGGCAACGCTTATAATATCCTTGCTGGAAAACGTGTTTCCTTTTTTTCTTTCGTCCTTACGCTTTTTAGGGGTGGCTTGCTCGGTTTTTGAATCGCCTGCCATATGCTCTCACCTCTTTTATACGTCTGAGTTTTGAGCTGAACATATATATTTTAAATTTTTCTGATAGATATTAACGTTTGAACGGGAGGCGAAAAATACTGAATATGATTATTACACCGACATTAACGCTCGCATACCTACAAAAAATGAAAAAAATATATGTTCAACTCCTTACATCAATCTAATTACAACCTCAATCGAATCAAATAAAAGAGTGATAAGCCTTTCTAAAAAACTTGCGAATGGGGTAAATAGCACAACCATCATTATCAAGCCCGATAAGAAGCTTTGCTTGTATATTAACTGAAAACACATTGATTTGCGGGATTGCCTTCATCAAAATACCTACACCTATTTCAACAAGAATTTCAACGGCAATGACAGGAAGCGCAAGTTTAACCGCAAGCACCGTGCATTGACAAAACAAATCAATAACAGCTGTAGATAGTTCCGGGCGGATTGCGATTTGTCCGTACGGAATAATTTCCCCCGATATCAAAAACAGCCGTATCAGGGTAACATGACCGTACGCCGCGGGAAAATAAAAATGTGTAAAGTATATTATAAAATGTGGCGCTGAGTGACATTGAAACATTACTTTGCGGGTCATAGATTTTCGACATTGATATACCCATTTGCAGGTCTGAAATCTCGCCCCCGAAAATTATAATATAGTTAAAAAGCGTTACGATAAAGCCGATTACATACCCTACAGCAAATTCTTTTAACAAATTAACCATATACTCAACCGGTGTTCCCGCAGTGGGACTGTGTACTTTGTAAAGCTGACGATTACAATGGTCAGTAAAAGCGTAAGTCCCGCTTTGAAAATGCCCGGAAAATTTCTTCTGCCTATAATCGGGTTAAAAAATATACATCCCGTCATACGCATTAAAACAAGTGAAAAAAGGGTTACATCACCAACATTCAACATAATTTTCATCCTTGCATTATAAAAAAGATTTGGTTTGTAAAATCCACAAGAGATTGAAGCATCCACGCCCCCGCTCCGAATAGTATCAGCGCTATAACCAAAAGCTTAGGTACAAATGTAATTGTTTGCTCGTGTATTTGTGTTGCCGCTTGGAATATGGATATAACAATACCGATTATCATACTAAGCAGCAGTATAGGGGCTGAAATTTTTGCCGCCACCATAATGGCTGACTGCATAATGGAAATCCCTTCAGACGCTGACATCGTCGCTCCTCCCTTCATTTACCGTTTTCTTGTTCCATAAATAGCTCATCACTTCGGGGTCGCTCCTCTTTTCCAAAAAGTCTTACGACTTTTCGGGAGCCCCGTCCTCTTTTTTGCTCTTATCTGCCCCGCTAGGTAATAAAACTTTTTACAAGTGTACCGAAAATAAGTTCCCATCCGTTTAATACTATAAACAGCAACAACTTAAACGGCATTGATATCATAGCGGGAGGCAGCATAATCATTCCCATAGACATTAAAGTGCTCGCGACAATTATGTCAATCAGCAAAAAGGGAATAAAAAGCAAAAATCCCATAACAAACGCCCTGTTCAGTTCGCTTGTGACAAATGCCGGAACTATAACAGTAAGGGGTAAATTCTGCAATTCCTCCGGTTGCTTTATATTCGCGAAGTCCATAAACATATTAAGGGGTTTGATTTCAGTCTGTTTCAGCATAAATTCCTTTATAGGTACACTTGCTCTTTGAAGCGTCTCGTCTTGAGTGATGGCACGCGCCACATAGGGCTGATAAGCGTTTTCGTTAATGTCCGAAATAACAGGAGCCATAATAAAAAACGTAAGGAATAACGCAATTCCTATTAACACATTATTGGGGGGTGTCTGCTGTAATCCCATGGCATTTCTTAAAAAGGAAAACACAATGATAATTCTTGTGAAGGAAGTCATCATAATTAATACGAAGGGAATCAGAGAAACAAACGTTAACCCAAAGAGAAGTTCTAAGCTTTGTATGCTATCCCCATTGATATTTACAAGAGCAGTATTCAAGTCATCACCCCCATGTGTTATTTTTTTGGCTTCATTATGTTTTGCAAAGTGTTTGCGAACAAGTTTAGCGTTAAACCTTTTTTCTCCTCTAAAGCCGTACTGTCGAAATCTTCGCTTTGCAATTCCTTTAAAATTTTGACAGACTGCGCCGTTACCGACACTAAAAAAGTTTGGCTTTGCACCCTTACTATCAATATAAAGCTGTCCTGACCAACAGCTAATCTGTCGATAACCTTCATATATTTAGCCGCATTGATTTTTGATGAGCCCTTGGATATATACCTACTGAACAGGTAGCTTAACCAAATCACCAAAGCGACTGCCGATAAGGTAAGAATCAACGAAAATATATCCTTCATAGCTCCTCCCTGCGCTCACGGCTGAATATTTAATGTGTTTAAGGTCTTTGTAATACGGTCCGGCTTAAAGGGCTTAACAATAAAATCCTTAGCTCCCAGCTTGATTGCTTCTATAACCATTGCCTCCTGCCCCATTGCAGAGCACATAACAACAACCGCGTTAGGGTCGCTGTCCTTAATTGCCTTTAACGCCTCAAGTCCGTCCATGTTGGGCATGGTAATATCCATAATTGTAAGATCCGGTTTTTCTTCCGCATGCTTTGTTACGGCTATCTGTCCGTCAGCCGCTTCGTGTATATTCTCATATCCGTTTTTCACAAGTATATCTTTCAGCATCATTCTCATAAACATCGCGTCATCTACAATTAAAATTTTCGACATATTTTATTTCCTCCTTATTCGTGGTCTGCCTCCAAAAGTACGCTCCTTGTGCGGAGCGGGCATTGACTGTTTTGCCGCGCCTTCGGGCGGTATGTTATCTACTAATCTCAACAGGCTTTACTATTTCGGTGATCTTTAAACCAAAGGAGTCATCCACAACAACGACATCCCCTTTGGCTACACATTGCCCGTTAACAAATAAATCTACATGGTCGCCCGCTAATTTATCAAGCATAACAAGAGTCCCCTGTGAAAATTCCAGAATTTCTTTAAGCGGTTTTTTTGTTCTGCCTATTTCAACCGAAATTTGCAAGGGAACGGACATAATTAGATTTAAATTATCCGGATGTTTTTCTTCAAATGTGTTTATTTCAATGCTCTTTGAGCTGTCTGCCACCTGTTGCCGCACGTTTATAATCTTAGGCTCGGGCGGGGTTTCTAAAACCTCCGGCATCGCCTCTTGCAGGTCAGATTCCTCGACTTCATATTCATTGTGGTTCGGCAGGGAAAATGACGTTAAAATACGTTTTGCCAGCTTTGTGGGCAGTAAACATAAAAATTCACTTTCCAGCACACTCTCAATCATCAGCTTAAACCTGACTGCTATCATTAAATCTTCAGTATTAAAGTACTTATGCTTAAATTCTAAAGAGTCATTTATTGAAAACGCAACGGGCGTTGAAATGTTTACGGATTCGCCCAAAAATTCGGATAATGCCGTAGACGACGCGCCCATCATTTGGTTCATTACCTCGCAAATAGCGCTTAGTGTCATTTCGTTAAGTTCAAATTCTTCATCAGGAATTTCGGTTGACATAAGAAGCTCGACAATGGCTTTTATATCATTGCGTTTAAACAGCATTATGTTATTGCCTTCTAATCCCTCGGTGTATGTGATTTCCACGCAGGTAGCAGGTTCCAGAGCGGCAAACTCGAATTCATCAAAGGATACAACGGCAACGCTTGGCGTGGTAATATCCACCCTCTTGTCTAACATACCGGATATAGCGGTAGCAGATGAGCCCAGGCTAATGTTTAATATTTCGCCTATCGCATCAATTTCCAGAGGGGTAAATAGTTCTTTACTCATATTAATATCCATTCCTTTCCTTTTATTTCTTAAGGCGAAAGACTTGGTTCAAGTAAGCTAGCCCTTGATAAAGTCGGTTATTTTTACCGCGATGTTTTGCTTTTGCGTTCCCAGCTCGGCGGTAAACCACGGGTTATTTTCAACGCAAACGATAGCATCAGATTGCTTTGGCTTATTCAATTTTATAATGTCGCCTTCACGCAAATTGAGTATATCGCTCAGCATAAGCTGTGCCTCGCCTAAGTCAACCTTTATGTTAAGCATACCTCCGCTGATGTTGTAAAGTATGTCATCTACTGCTTTTTCCCCTTGATTGTCGCGGCGTTTGCCAAAAGCTTTATTGCTTTCAAAGGTTTTTAAAATAGTGTCAAACGCGTTGCCGGGCAAACAAATGTTAATCTGTCCGCTGACATCCCTAAAGTAATATTTAAAACAACTATTACAACAACATCGTCCATGTTAAGGGTTTGCATAAGGCGCGGATTTACTTCGACATTTGAAAAGTTGAACATAACGTCAAAGTAATTCTTCCACACATCATTCATAAGAGGAATTATATGCTTGACCAAATCCGTGTACAAAGCAATCTCAATATCGGTAAATTCCATCGGTTCATCGTCCAACGGCACTCCCGCTCCGCCTAACATTCTGTCCATCATGGCGTAAGAGGCCGTATTGGATATCCGCATCATAACCGGGTCGCTCTGTGAGGAAGTATTTGCTACGGCAATATCGATAATTGAAAGTATATCGTTTTCATTTAGCGCGCTATGAAACTCGCCGAAGTTCTGTTCTTCAATATCTATCAAATCAACCTCACATGAAATACGCAAAATACTGGTTAAGTGAGATGAGATAACACGCGCGTAGTTGCTGTAAACGCTGTCTAACAGTTTAAGGTTGTCTTTTGTAAATTTTTTGGGAGTACGAAAGTCATATTTTCGGTATTTTTTTGATATATCCCCCTGCGAGATTTGCTCTTTACCACCCTCATTGGTGCTGACCGAATTTAAAAGCGCGTCAATTTGACTTTGCGTTAAGACTTCTCCCATTGTCATACCTCCCCATTATGGCGTTTTTCGGTCACATTATCCGGCTAAAACACTATGTTTTATTACACCTATCGCTTATTTTACTATCTCAATCCCCACGTTTGAATATGCCTCTTCCAAGGTTGCTATTACATATCCGGCTTTTGATATTAATATTTCCACCCGTCTGTTCTTCGCGCGGTGCTCTTCGGTGTCAAACGGACTGATAGGATAATGCTGTCCTAATCCTACCGGAATAAGTTTTTTTGCTTCAACAATCCCCTTCTTTTGCAAATAAACCGCAACTTGCGTTGCCCGACTTGACGCTAAAAAGCGGTCACCCTCAGGAGTGTTGGGCATTGTGGGGTTTGCCTGTGTTGTGTGCCCTAAGATACGAATTTCCTCAATTTCGTTGCTCACTCTGTTAACTACGCCCGCAAAGTTGTCAAGAACCGCCTTTGCCGATGGTCTTAGGGCGTAGCTGTCCCCGTCAAATAATACGGAATCGCGGAACACGACAAGGGCAAATCCGTCACCTTTATACGCCTCCATTTGGTCTTCAAGCTGGTGTTCTTGTATTACCTGTTTTAGCAAAGCATAAATGTCATCAAAAGAACTGGCGCTTTCGGTTGAACCGTCTTCAGTTCCGGTTTGCACAGGAGGTATGTTATATATTGCACTGGGGTTCATGCTTTTTACGAAATTCTCCCACTTCATAGAGTCAATGGACGACATGGAATACAGCAATACAAAAAAACAGAGTATAAGTGTAACCATATCGGCGTATGTGTTAAGCCATTCCCCTGTGTTAATCGGCTTTTTCGGTTTTCTTTCCATATTATATCTCCGTCTCTTTAGCGTTTTTGCTCTTTTTCTTTTTGCCTTTTACCTCTTTTTCGCCATTTTTGCCTATCTCCTGCTCACGCTGTACTAAAAAGGATGTTAGCTTCTCTCTGATATATTTTGGGTTTTCACCCGACTGAATTGACAAAACGCCTTCTAAGATTATTTCTTTGCACAAAATCTCCTCGTCATGCTTAATCTTTAACTTGCCTGCTATAGGCAAACAAATCGCGTTCGCAAACATCGAGCCGTAAAATGTTGTAATAAGCGCAACAGACATTCCTCACCCAAAGAGGAACTGGCACCGCTAGTTAGGTCTAAATTTTTAAGCATATTGATAAGCCCTATAAGCGTGCCTATCATACCGAAAGCCGGACCGAAAGCCGCCCCTTTTTCATATATGGATATACCTTCTTCGTGCCTTGAATGTATGTTGTTTATGTTTCCCTCCAGCATTTGGCGGATCTTATCTGCATCGACCGCATCAACAATCAGCAAAAGGCTGCTTTTTAAAAAAGGATCCTCCTCTTGATTGGCTTTATCTTCTAAAGCCAGAAGACCGTTTTTACGCGCGATTTGGGCAAATTCCACTATTTTGTCGATATATAAAACGGGATTATAGGACTTCCCTAAAAACACGATTCTAAAATGTTTCGGAATGGTTTTTAAAACTCTGAAGGGGAATGATGCGACGAGCATAGCTATAGAACCGCCAAATGTTATATACACGCTGGGTAAATCTATGAAATTACCCATGTTTTGCGTTCCTATACCATAAATAACAAGTCCCAATCCGGCAAGTATCCCGATAATTGTTGTAAAATCCATTAGTTTATCAGTCCTGTCTTATCTTATTTATTGCTGTACACCATTTTTTTCGCTTCTGTCTTTTAGTTCGTTTATGATAGTCATATATCTTCTTATTAAAGTCAATCACTTTTCCGATTATTTCATCCGCGCTTTCCTTGACAATAAGGTAATCCTTGCTTATAAAAATTATTTTTGATTCCGGAATGATTTCAATGGCTTGAATTTGATTGCTGTTTATCACAACTTCTTCGTTGTTTAATTTGGTTAGTTTAATCATAGATGTATACTCCCTCCAAATGATTCGCAGTCCGTTCCTGTAGCCCTCCGGGCGGGCGCAAACTTAGTCTGCGCCCTAATTCGCTGTTACCTTCTGATGTTTACAAGCTCGTTAAGCATTTCATCCGTTGTTGTAATTATTTTTGAACACGCTTGAAAGCCGCGCTGTGTTGTAATCATATCACTAAATTCTTTTGCCAGGTCAACCTGTGCCATCTCTAAGCCTCCGGTGGTTAAGTCTGCGGCTCCGTTCTCGCCCGGCGCTTCCGCTGTCACGGTGCCCGTGTTGCCCCTTGCCCGAAGGTAAGAGTTGTTCGCCTGTTCAAGCCCACTTGGATTAGGCACATGAGCTATCGCAACCCTGCCCAGTATAACCTCTTTGTTGGTGGCTTTGTCCAAAGCGAAAACAGTGCCGTTTTCAGCCAGTCGGACTGATTGCAGCCCCATTGCGGATAATCTTTAGGGTCATATTGAATGGGCGACACAGTATTGCCGGCAGTATCATCCGGGTAACCGTACACCATATACCCGTTGCCGTCTACTAAGTTTCCACCGCCGTCAAAGCTGAAATCACCCACGCGCGTCAAATAAAGCGAGGATACATCTTTCGTGCTTACACCGTTGCTGTCCAGTCCCACAAGAAAAAATCCCTCGCCGTTAATCATACAATCCAAAGCGTAATCGGTTTGAGCGTAACTGCCCACGCCGTATATCGTGTCAATCGTAGCCACCTTCGGACCGTAACCTGCTTGCATAGCGTTGTTTCCGCCTTTGCTGCCGGTTGGGTCATTTGAGTTTCTAAGGGTTTGATAAAGCGCATCCCTGAAAGTTACGCGGGCAGCTTTAAAGCCGTAAGTGTTTACGTTCGCGATATTATTTCCTATAACATCCATCTTCAACTGGTGTGAACGAAGTCCCGACACACCGGAAAACATTGATCTAACCATTTTTTCTTTTTCTCCTTTTTTCTTAAATACACTCTATGGGATTTACTGCTGATTGTCCGTCAAAGTTTTATCAACAGAGAATGAGTCCTTATCTGTTTGTGTTTAGTCGGTTGATACCGTTTTCTCAAGCGGCGGCTTGCCGACTATCATAATTTCGCCTAAGCTATAGCTTTCGCCGTCTATATAAATAACGGGGTCACCGTCATAAAGCCCCACACCTGTAACCGTTCCGGATTTAATAGCCAAATCTCCGGTTGATGATAATCTTGTAGCAGTGACCTCTTTGCCCAGCAAGTCCGCTGAATACGACGTTGTGGTAAGCAATGTCAAATCCTGCATTGATTGTAGCATTGTAAATTGTGCCAGCTGCGCTATCATTTCAGTATCATTCATGGGGTTCATCATATCCTGATTCTGCATTTGCGCAGAAATCAGTTGCAAAAAACCATCCATACCTATATCTGTGTTTGATTTAGCTTTCGAACTTTTTGACTGAAATAATGCAGTTAAACTATTTTGCACGCTGTCTACAGCCATATTTCCTGCTCCTTTCCGCTATCTGCTATTCCGAGCTTAAGCCGGTGAATAAAGGTGTCAGTTTCATCCTTTTTAGGTCTGTCGTTTTGCTGTTGTCTGCGATTTTGCCTGTTTTGCCCGTCGGAATTCTCCTGCTGGGTCAATCCGCTTTTATCTTGGTTTGTATATACCGTAGTACTGCTACCTGTGTTTAGTTCAATGATTTCACGGATGCTTTGAATGTGACCGTCCAGCAGAGCCTGGGTTTCAGGAATTATCGCAAGCGATTGACACAATAGATTCTCCTTCCCTAAATACAATGCTTATACTTATTTTACCAAGTTCTTTCGGGTTCAGCTCAATATCAAATTGGTTAATCCCTTCGCTTTGTTTGAAAATAATTTTCTCCGCAACCGTTTTCGCAAAATCGGCATCGTGGATATTTAGCCCTTCGCCAACCTTGATGTTAACTTTATCCGCATCCGACATTTGCGTTGCTATGGCATTAACAAACTGCGCGCTCTCGTTTTCAGATTCGGGTACGGCATTTTTTGAAGCTTCGGCAAATTCAATTTCTGAGGGCATTTTGTTTGTTTCAACAGGTTTCAGTACAGTCGTTTTTAGATTTGCCTGCGTACCGCCGAAATTGGATTGCTCGTTACTTTCCTGTTGAGGCGTGGTAGTGGTTGAGTGCAAATCTCTTTGTTCAAAGCCGTTTAGCCGGCCTTTTATTACCGTCACGGTGCTAGCCGATTCCGGGGGTTTTTGCAAGTTCCCTTCGGTAATGTCTTTTTCTACTGTAATGTGAATTTGCCCCGCGGGTTTTTCAGAGATTACATCTTTTTGCAAATCTTGCGCAGGCACATTATCAGATAAGCTGTTTTTAACAGATGGGGTGGATATTTTTTCCCCTAAACTGTTTTGAAAATAAGAGGATGTTTCCTTGCCATCCAAGCTGTGCTGAGAAAGGTGAACATCTGATTTTTCATTCAATTTGGGTGATGCTTTGCTGATAAAGCTATTTAAAAGGCGCGATGCTATAACCTTATTGGTAAAAGCACCCGCTTCTGTTAGTTCAGGTATAAACGCGTTAGTTATTAATTGTTCAAGTGACTCTATAGCAGGGATGCCGGACAGGTCTTTTGGAAATACCATATTTTCGAAAGCGCATTGCTCATCGTCATTTTTTTGCTGTTTAACAGTATCCCTCATCACTTTTGAAAAGCTTTTGATATCATGTTTTTTAGCACTTTGTGTTTGGCGCGAAATATCTTGCCTTGTTATGTTTGTAACTTTGATATTTTGCAGTTCGTGTATTTTTGTCACCTCTTTTGCGCGAAAGTTTTGTTTGAGACAAATTCTTCTATGAAACGCTCTTCCAATTTCCGAAGCGCTTCGTTGTATTCTTCCATTCGTTTTCCCTTCAGTTTTTCAAAAGAGGCTATCTCGGTTTTTGCTACTATAACCTCTTGGCGTTTCACGTTTTCCTCGATGCGGAGTTCATCGAGGTTCTCTTGCTCTTTTTCTATATTATGCAGTATATAATGAATATGCGAATCAAAGCTTAACGCGTCAAGAACACTCATTCCTTTTTCTTTTTTCGGTGTTGAAAGCCTCATTGTCACATCGATGGTAACTGTTTTTTAAAATCAGGATTTCCGCCTCCTTTTGCATAACGGCGGAAATTATAACGCCGTGTTCCCGTTTTAACTCTTCCAAAACCTGATATTTAAATTTCAGCACGTTGTCTAAAGAAAATTTAAATTGTTTTACCTTTTTTTCGCTCCCTTCATTTTTAAAAGTAACCGTTCAAGAAACCCCGGCTTACAACATTAACCTTGAGTAGTTAATCCGAAAATATTTCCTGCATCTTATTTATGGTTTCTTCATAGCTGAAGGCTTCATCTTTTCGTTGCTTTAGAAATTCATTTGCCAAATCAATTTTTGAAACCGCGTAATCTAAAGCGGGATTAGTTCCCGGCTTATAAGCGCCTATAGAAATTAAATCTGAATTTTCGGTGTATACACTTAGAATATCCCTTAATTTAAAGGCTAACTCCATATGGGTTTTATCCACGATAACATCCATAAGCCTTGATATACTTTGGTTAACATCGATTGCAGGAAAATGGTTTCGGGTGGCAAGCTTTCTTGACAATACAATATGTCCGTCTAAAATACCTCGCACCGTGTCCGATATGGGTTCGTTTGTGTCGTCACCCTCAACTAAAACGGTGTAAACTCCGGTAATAGAACCATTTTCAAAATTCCCGCTTCGTTCTAAAAGCTTTGGCAGTTCGGCATATATGGAGGGGGTATAGCCTCTCGCGATAGGCGGTTCGCCCACCGCCAGCCGATTTCTCTTTGCGCCATAGCAAACCTTGTTAGAGAATCCATCATAAGCAGTACATCCTTGCCCTGATCTTTAAAATATTCAGCCAGAGCGGTGGCGACAAGCGGACATTTCATTCGCAGCATTGCCGGCTGATCGGATGTGGCAACCACAACAACTGAACGTTTTAACCCTTCCTCGCCTAAGTCCTTTTCGATAAACTCACGAACTTCTCTGCCCCTTTCGCCAACCAGCGCTATAATATTAATGTCGGCGCTTACATGCTTTGCAATCATACCCATCAAAGTACTCTTTCCTACCCCGCTCCCTGAGAAAATGCCGATTCTCTGCCCTTTCCGATAGTCAATGTGCCGTCAATGGCTTTAACGCCAAAATTCAAACGCTCGGTAATCGGCGGTCTTGACATTGGGTTTGTTCCTTCGCATTCAACGGAATAATGCGGTACATTGACGGGAAAATCGCCCAAATCGTCAATGGGCTTGCTAAAGCATCAATAATTCTGCCTTGCAAAAAATTTCCAACCGGTATTTTAAGGTTCTGTTTTGTGTTTTTTACAAAATCCCTGATGAAAGCCCGCTTATATTTTCGTACGGCATTAAAACAATTCTGTCATTTTTAAAACCGATTACTTCAGCAAGGGTTTCTTTTTTGCTCGGCTTCGTCGGATATAATGTTAATATCGCCTATTCTTGCCTTTCTGCCGGAGCACTCGATGGTCATTCCCAACCAACATTTTCAATTTTACCGATATGGCTTACTGTTTCAGTTTTTTTCACCAGTTCAATCATTTCATGAAAATTCAAAGACCGGTACCTCCTCTACATGGTTTAGTTTTTCCATAGTCATCGTTACGGAACGTCTAAAATTTGTTTGATATTACCTAATTGAGTTTCGGTGCTCGCATCGATTATTTGGTCAGGAAACTCTATAATACAAGTGCCGGATGGTTTGTTTTCCATAACCACTACCTTTACCTGATTAGATATGCTGTTTACCCTATCTAAAATATCCGTTTCTCCTTCCAATGTTAGAGTCTTCATCATGGCTTGATATATATACCTTTGCCCACTGCTTGTTCTTGCTCTTTTCAGTAGCGGCAGCAAGCATATTTTTGATTACCTCACCGCTGGATTTTAAACTGACATTAATAACCTTTTCAGCAACAGCAATTGCAAGTTCTTTAAGACCTTCCATGTGAGCGGCGGTAAGCCTGTTCTTTTTCAATTTCCATTTTTTCAATAAAGTCTTTGACTTCTTCCACGAAAATAAGTTGTTTTCCTTTTCTAACTCTCTTGCGTGTTCCGAAATTGCCCGCTCTTTTCCTTGGAAAATCCCTCGTCATATCCGGTTTTATAGCCCTCCTCTTTTGCTGTCAGCTTTATAGCCTCCGCTTCCTTTCGGGCATCCTCCAATATAGATTGTTTCAATTTAAACATTTCTTCTTTATATTTATCCATATTCAAGCTTCTTCATCAGACGGCGTTTGAGAGTTAGGTACATCAATCAGATAAGTTTGTTTCCGTGAAATTGTGTTCCTTAAAGCATGATTTATCGGTATGATTAGTTACCTCTCGCGGTATTTCCGATGAAAAATCAGGAAATTCAAACATTGCCACGGTTTGTATTGTCGGTTTATGCAATTACCTCATCCTTTCCGCCCTTGTTAATTACCAGTTCTCCTTCTTCCTCCAAACGGCGGATAATCGCAACAATACGCTGCTGTGATTCTTCAACATCTCTTATACGGACATTAAACGTGATTTCAAGGTCGGATTTAACCATTTCAGCCTTACGAGCGGACATATTGGCAAAGATAACATTGGCGACCTCCTGATTTGCACCTTTGAGAGCGTAAACAAGGTCGTTTGTTTCCACTTCATTAATAAATTTCTGAATAGCTCTATTGTCAAGAAGTATAATGTCTTCAAATACAAACATCCTGTTGTGTATTTCGTCAGCTAACTTCATATCACGCTTGCTAAGCTCATCAAAAATATATTTTTCATTTGATCTGTCCATATGGTTCATAACGTCGGCAATATAGTCAACCCCGCCGATTTGAGTAAAGTCCATAGACATAACGGAAGCAAATTGTTTCTGGAGTACATTTTCAACCGCCTTGATGGATTCGGGCGATGCTCTGTCCATTTTGGCGATACACTCAACCACTTGAAACACGCTTGTTTTTAGGAAGCTCTGAAATAACATCCGCCGCTTGATCCGAACGCGCGTATGACAATATCAGCGCGATTGTTTGAGGGCGTTCGTGCTGAATAAGCGCAAAAAGGTTTCTGCTGTCGGCGCTTCGAACGAAATCAAATGCCCGCGATTGCAGCGACCTGCTGATTCTTTCCAAAAGAGAAGCGCAACCTGAAGCCCGAAGGCTTTTTCCAAAACCGCTTTAGCATATTCAATCCCTCCGCTGCTTACTACCTTTTGAGTCAAACACATTTTATAAAAATCATCCAACGCATCTTCGGTTTGTTCTGCGTAATATGACTGATTTTAGCAACCTCATAGGTTAACTCTTCAAGCTCGGCATCATTTAAAAATTTATATACCTTAGAGGCTCTCTCGGCTCCCAGCGCAATAACTACCGCCGCCGCTTTTTGTTTCGGGGTTAATTTTTCATCGTTCATTAAACGCCATCCTCCCCTTTAAGCCATGTGCGAATAAGCTGCGCGGAAATTTCGGATTTTCGTCGGCAAATTCCTCGATTTGCTTTTTAAGTTCCATCTCACGCGTTTTTTTGATTTCATGCAGATTAATGTCGGGTATCTCCCCTTGTTCCTCTTCTGTTACAGGCTGTATTTCCTCCGTTTTTTGTTTGCCTCGTTTTTGAGCAAAATAATTACGGCAATAATTAAAAGCAGTGCTACAAGCACGCTTGCTCCGGATATTATCCAAACAAACTCAGGCGGAATGAAGGCAGGGTTCGAATTTTGCGTCGGACTATCAATCTCCGTCAAAAACGGCGAGTAATAAAGCGCGATTTTTTTATCAATGCTATCCGTATTAATACCCGCTGTAACGGCGATTAACTTTTTTAATTCTTCAAACTGTACATCATCCGGTTTGGCATCGCTTATCGCAACAGAAACGGATAAATCCGTTAAAACACCGGCATCGCTTTGAATTTGCTCCTTTACCTGGCTGACCACATAATTTATATCTTCACGGCTTTGAAAATACACCTCATTGCCATTAACTGTAATATTCGGATATACCGGAACCTCGGCATTTGTTTCAGACCCACAACGCCGCCCAACCGTTCCTCCGTTTTGAACTACTTCATTACCTCGACTTTCGCTAGAGATAATCCCTTTTTCGCCGGGAGGATTGGGAACATAATTAATGATTTCTTTGATTTTTTTATCAACATCAACAATGCCTTTTAACTGAAACACGCACCTTGTCTTTTCCGTAAATCGGATCTAGCAGGTTTATAAGCTTGGCTTTGACAGAGGATTCTACCTCCTGTTCCAATGCCATTTTCAGTTGGGTCGCCCCTAGCAAGGTATTTTTTATATCATTTGTAAGCACCTTGCCGGTGCTGTCCGTAACACCCACGTTTTTCCGCTTTAATCCTGAAATGCTGGTGGACACCAGCGTAACCATAGCGTTTACCTGCTCCGCCGACGGCGAACCGCCGTTTTGCATAGTCACATGAACAGATGCGGAAGCGTCCGTTTTATTTTGCTGCAAAACATATTTTTTGTTCCTCGGGCAGGGATATATTGACCGTAACGGAAGAAACGCCGTCAAACATACGTATGGTTGATTCTATCCTGTTTTGTAAATCATAAAGCTTAAAGGCGTTTTTTTCAAAATCGGTTGACATTAAATTGATATTTTCCTTAAATATATCGTATGAAAGACCGCTTTTAGGGATACCCCTGCGAAACCAAAAGGGCTTTAACTCTTGGCTCCTCATCCTTAGGCACCGTAATAGTACCGTCTTTTTCAAATTTATAATTAACCTTCATTTCCAAAAGTTTGCCTATAATCTCGCTTGTTTCCTGCGTGTTAAGCCCGGTAAACAAGGTTTCATATGGTTTGATTATTCAGTATGGTTGAAATAATTAAGGAAGAAAGAACAATAATCCCGAACAAGGCTAGAGCAATTATTTTCGTGCGTTTACTCATTGCTCATATTTTTTTTATTTGATCCCATATTTTATTTGCTCCCATATACCGGAAACACTGATGCTCAAACAAATCACTTCCTATCATTCTGTAGCATTACAGATTAATTCTCATAATTTCCGAATATGACTCCATTAAGTCTGTTCCGAAGCTGAACCAAAAGCTGAATTGAAAGCTGAGCCTTAGTTTGGTTTATCCCCAAGGTATGCAAATCATCGGTTTCCCCTGTTGCAAGCGCCTGCATATCTGTAGCAACAGTTTTGTCCATGTATCTATTACGTTTTGCAAAACATCCTGAAAAACGCGCTGATTGGCGCTCTCTCCGCTGCGGAAATATTGTTTTCCCGCAGCAAACAGATATCGCCGATTTTTTGTATAGGTGTTATAAACATTCTAATCATCGCCCTATTTCAAGCGCTTTGCTTGCCATTAATTTTATCGCGTTAAAAACAGTTATATTTGCCTCGTATGCCCTTGATGCCGCCATGCTATCAATCGTTTCTTTTAAAAGGTCAACATTGGGCATGGAAACATATCCGTTTGCATCAGCATCCGGATGTTCAGGGTCGTATACGGATTTAAATGGCGACATATCCTCTTCTACCGATGCGACACGCACACCGGTGTTGGTTTTTAAGTTTTCCCTCGCTCCATTTAATGCCCGATGAAATGCGGAGCCGTTTATTTTCTCAAAGGCAACAACTTTACGGCGATATGGGGCACCTGTTTCGGTGCGGGTTGTATTTATGTTGGTAATGTTTTTCAGCCGCTATATCAAGCCGCAGTCTTTGCGCCGTCATGCCGGAGCCGGCAATATTCATCGAACTTAAAAAAGCCATGCATTTTACCTTCCTTCAATTACTGTTTTAAGCCTGCTAAACTGGTCATTGATTTGCTTGAAGCATATATTCATATTGAAGCTGAGTGCGCGCAAGCTCTATATTTTCAACGTCAACATTGACGCTGTTACCATCTTGGCGGGTGGTTTCATTGTTGGTGAAATGAGTTGTAAAACGAGCCCCATCTATGGCATTGCGTACATTTTTATAACGATTAATATTATTTGAAGCCATTGATAAATTTTGCTTTAATTCATTCTCAAAGTTTATATATTTTGATTTGTATCCCGGCGTTTCCGCATTGGCAATATTTTCGGATATAGCCCGTTGCCTTTGCCAGATAAAATCCAAACTCTTTTGGGCAATAAGCATAGAATTGTTTGTAATCCAATCCAAAACAAATCCCTCCAAAATTCATTATATGCCCTTTTAAAAAAAATGACACTTTTTTTCAACATTATTCGACTTTTGTAATATAATATAGTGTATGCGGAAGAAGTGTGAATTTTTTTCTTACGGAGGATTTTATGATAGATGTAAACATTATTTTCAAACAAAGGATTGCAGATATACAAAGCCGTATACCTGTTAAACTGGCTGTTGATAACAATTCAGAAAGCAATAATTTCAAGACATCATTAAACCAAAAGGTTAACGCATTAAACACTTATAGCGGTTCCGCAAGCGCGGAGCAGGTTTTAGCGCAGCGCCGTATCGGTTGCCCGCCGAACGGAAAGAGGTTGCAGAAGCGGCGCTTTCCGTTGTAAATAAGGTGAATTATTTTTGGGGAGGTAAGTCCGGCGCTGTAGGATGGGATCCAAAATGGGGAGTGTCTCAAGCTGTTACAGCAGGCGGAAGTTCATCAAGTAATACTGTGCGCCCTTTTGGGCTTGACTGCTCAGGATTTGTGGCATGGGCGTTCCATAATGCCGGCAAGGATATAAGCGCCATAGGTCAAAGCACATACGAACAAAACTCAAAGTCAACGCGTATCGCATGGAATGACGCACAGACGGGGGATTTGGCGTTTTTCAATGATTTAAGTCATGTGGGAATTGTAGCAGGACGTGATGAAAGCGATAATTTGCTGGTTGTCCATTGTTCAAGCGGAAAAAATACCGTGACTATTGACAAAGCTAAAGATGCAGGTTTTGATTTTGTAAGCAGACCAAATCTATATAGCAAAACGTCTGACTTTGCTAGCCATTCTTCGGCAATAATTGGAAGGTTAAATTAAGGGCGCGGTTGCGCCCTTTTTTGAGGAAAAGGAAAGCCCCTCCTTGCGACTGATATGATACCCTTAAAGTAGACAGCGGAAATAAAAAAATGCTTGGAGATGTCAAGATTTATTGGACACAAAGAAAAGAGAAAAAGATGGCACTTATACTAGCGCAGGGAGATATAGTGTTTCAGTTACAACAATAAAATGTTGGATTCGTTTATACAAATCATGGGGAATTGAGGGTTTAACTCCCGACGCGAAACCGTTGTTTCATAGTGACCGAGAATTTCAGTATAATACCAAAGTCTTCAAAACAAAACTTGATAAGCAAGGCATGATACAAAGCATGTCCCGTGTTGGACGGTGTATTGATAACGGTCCTATGGAAGCCTTTTGGGGAACACTTAAGGCAGAGATGTATTACTTACGGCGGTTTAGCGACTATAATAGCTTGAAAGCGGCAATAAAACAGTATATATCGTTTTACAACAGTAACCGTTATCAGGAAAAGCTCGGAAGGTTGGCTCCGTTGGAATATCGTGCTTTATTGCAAATGGCTGTGTAAATTGTAAAATAGAAACTGACATCTCCCAATAGATAAACCCTCTCGCTAAAAGAGGGTTTAGAAGTACGTTTATATATAAGGTGATCAGGAGCTAACGTGAACCAAATGCTTATCGCAGATCTGTTTCCTGCGACACCCTCAACTTCCATTCAATCAAAAAACAAAGATTGTTGATTTTATTGATTCTGATCTTTGCATGCTTACGTTATTTTCTTTTAATGTTATTATGAAGATTAATGCTTTCAAGCTTGAAATCTAATCGGACAGTGACTCTCTATGTCTTTATTAATTACGAAAACTAATCACAACCTTATTTTTTTTGATATAGTTACTTATGTAGATGATTGCATATATCTGTATTCCCGTGCCGTTACACCTGTGCGCTGCTTGAATACATAACTAAAATATACATGGTCAAAAAAACCGCATTTTTCGCCTATCTGTTCTATTTTAATATTAGTAACGGTTAAGAGGTATTTCGCTTCTTCAATTCTTAGCTCGTTGATGTAATTTTTTGGAGATATTCCTGTGGTTTCTTTGAATATTTTTTGAAAATAATTCGTGCTAAGACCTAATGTTTCTGCAACATCACCTATTTTAATATTTTCTTTAAACATATCCTTAATATAACGAATTGCTTTTTGAACATGAAGATTCTCGTCAGGGGTTAAGTCATCTTTACCTTTTGCCGCTTTGTGCATTTCTGCGAAAAGAGAATACAGTGCACTTTTCAAAAGTAAATTTGATTCATTGGTATGAAGTAAATAATTTTTGTATATCTGCATAATTATTTTTTCTATATTTTTGTTCTTATCGGCAGGTGACTTAAAAGGAATCCGGTTCAGAATCGGATTACAATATTGGGGTTGCCTGTTTTCATAGTTCCCACACCCCTGATAATTTTTCTGTTTCTCTTTATTTCCGGCAATGTCAATGCAGATTGTAATACATTCATAGGGAGGAATGCCACGTACAATCTGCCCCGGGCTTCTAAAATTTACACTGCCCTTCTCAAAAGGAACAAAAACATTATTCAGTTCAATGCCGCCTTTGCTTTTAATGTAATACTCAACTTCATAGTCATAGACTTCACGTATGCTTAACATATCACCTATTTCAAAGGAATTACCGTTAAAATATCTGCAGACTAAAGGAAAAAAATTAAGATCATTTGTATCTAAGTCATTCCGAATATTCATTTTTAGTGGACTCCTTTTAATTTTAGATTAGAATTTCTATATTTAAATATTTTTATTATATCACCTTTTCTTAATTTGTGCTAGAATAAAAAACAATAAGTTTGAAAATTTAAGGAGCGGTGTGGGATGACGGGTATTGAGAGGATTTCAAGAATACTGAAAAAGCGACCTGTAGATAGGATAGGTTTGTATGAACATTTTTGGAATGATACCAAAAAAGCTTATACGGAAAGCGGATATATTAAAGAAAACGAAGAACTCGTAGAACATTTTGGGTTTGATATAGACGAACAATGGTCGTTTAACATGATGGCAGATTTAAATTTTGTTCCTGTAACTGTAGGTGAAACAGACACTACAGTTACGTATTTGGATGGAAACGGAGCGTATCTAAAGAGGCATAAGTTTCATGATACTACACCCGAACATGTCGATTTTACTGTAAAGACGCGCGAGGATTGGGAAAAAATAAAGCCACTTTTAACAAAAGTTGACGAGCGCAGGATAAATTTCGAAGGATATCGTATGAAAAAGGAGCGGGCGCGGCGCGATAATCGATTTTTTGTTTGGAGCGGCGTAAATGTGTTTGAAAGTATTCATCCCATATGCGGGCATGAAAATATGCTGGTAGGTATGGCGCTTGATCCCGACTGGATTTTGGATATGGCAGAAACATATGCAAGCTTGATATTGAGTTTGCAGGAAATTTTGTTTTCGAAAGAAGGTAAACCGGACGGAATATGGTATTATGAGGATCTTGGTTTTAAGGAAAGACCGTTTATGTCTCCTGCTATGTATAGGGAGTTAGTTATGCCTTCTCATACGAAAACATTTGATTTCGCGCATGGACAGGGGCTGCCGGTTATTGTTCATTCCTGCGGGTTTGTGGAGCCTCTTCTGCCGGATATGACGGAGGCAGGCATTGATTGTCTTCAAGTTATCGAGATTAAGGCAGGAATGGATTTACTGCGTATTCACAAAAATTTTGGAGAGCGGATAGGGTTAATGGGAGGAATTGATGTGAGATGCCTGTATTCAAACGATAAAAGCATAATAGACAAAGAACTTGAAAGCAAAATTCCTCTTGTAAAAGAGGGGTTTGGATATGTTCTCCACAGCGACCATTCCATACCAAAAACGGTAGAACATGATATTTTTGCTTATTATATAGAAAAAGGTCTTAAACTTGGGAAATATTGAAGAATGGGATTGAAAAATAATTTTATTTAATGCTATAATTATGTTATACTAATTTAAATCCCATAGAAAATTTTTGGGCTTGCCTTAAAAATAGATTAGGAAAGGTATTGCTAAATTTCGACTCCATGGATCATGCAATCTCAGACTGTTTAAAAGTGGTTTGACTATACATCCATTAGAATTGAGTATTGGTTTCTTGTTCAATCTTTTTTGCGGCTTCTTTTAGTAGTGAAACAATTTCCATCGTATGGTTTTCATCACACCGAAACAGAGGAGCATAGCACCCCAGCGCGCCTTGCGACTGAATATTTACTGGGACCGCTATAGCCGCTACCTGACCTTTTCCCGTGATTGTTTTATAAAATCCGTCCCGCCGGATTTTATCTAAATTTTGTTCAAGCTCCTCCTCTGAATCCACTCCCTCCCATACGGCGGCTGGGTGCTTGATACCCAGTTTATCCCCAATATGGGCTCGGCATATCTACTGGCGCACGGTCTCGGCACGCCGGTAGATAATGCGAAAACAAAGATAGAGTTTCCTGCTAAGGGTATTTATCGAGCATGGGCATATACACGGGACTGGGTTGCGCCGTGGAAAAAAGGTGTTGCGCCGGGATTGTTTGAAGTTTTAGTAAACGGACAAAAGCTGCCAACTGTTTTCGGAAGCGAAAATGAAAATTGGCATTGGCAGTATGGCGGGGAAATTGAAATTACAGGGCAAACCGCTGAAATTGCACTTCGTGATTTAACCGGTTTTGAAGGTCGCTGTGCAGGTTTGTTTTTCACAACGGATTCTTCATTTGCTCCGCCTGACGAGATAGAAGAATTAACGAGATTTCGGCGAGTGATGTGCGGAAATGAAAATGAAGAAGATTACGGGAAATTTGATATTGTAGTTGCCGGCGGGGGGGTGCGGGGATATGCGCCGCCCTCTCCGCCGCTAGAAATGGTTTGACGGTAGCCTTTGTACAGGATCGTTCGGTTATCGGCGGAAACAACAGCTCGGAGGTTAGAGTGTGGGTTGCCGGACGTTGTAATTCAAGTGATGTCCGAGTTTCGGGGGCTATCCGTGTTATGCCGGTCGCCGCAATGATGGGGCAGGTCGCCGGAACAGCCGCTGTTCAATCGGTTAAAACAAATCAGCCGGCGAATGCGTTGGACACGGAACAGCTTGTTATTACTCTTCGTGAAAATGGTGCTTATCTTCCTCAGGAAACGTTGTCAAAAACAATGACAAAATAAGGGGGAGTATATTGAATTTTCGGACATAATAGACAGATAGTAATATTCGCCCCCTTTAATGTCATTAAATCAAGGTAGCATCACCACAAATAAAAGAGTAGAGTATAGAAAAAGATACCCTACTCTTTTTTGTTGAGTGCCGGGTATGTCGTTTAGCTAAAACGGTATAGAGCATGTTTCTTTAATTTTGAAGAACCGCTTATATTACTTTTAGAAGATTATCTCGCCATCATGTGCCTTTTTGTTTTTATTGTCTACTATGCGTTAAAATGGCTACGTGAATTTAGTTTATAAGCAATCAACCCTTTGGAATGGCAAATCGGAAGAAACAGCCCATCATTTAAACGTGATTGGCATTTTGGCTCGAATTTTGTTTGTGGACTTGCTCTGTTTCGGTAATCCAGAGCGATTTTATAGTACCAATATTGGAAAATTATTTTTCAAGTGTTTTTTGTAGTAATGCTATTTGTTTCTCAGTTTCCGCTTTGAGATCTAAAAACATATCATATTGCTGTTCTATCGCAAACAGTCTGCCGGACAATATCTCCTGGAGTCTATTTTTGTATATTGTGTCAGATTATTTTCATAACACAGAAGTTGGCGTAACCTTTTTAAAACAGCCCTGCAATATAAATACTAAGGCATATAAAAACGGATGAATCAGCCACATCTGCTAATCCATCCATTTTTTTATTTTAATTGTCTACTTGACAGGTAGCGGTTCAGACGATGGAAGGGGCTTTCTTATACATGATTTGTTTGAAATTTGCCTTTTCTACTTTCTGAAAAATCCAATACGTTGCTTCTGATGAAGTTATGGAGGATGGTATGACAAAATATGCAGGCGGAGCAAGAGAGCGTGCAAATAAAACGGCATACGCAATACAAGCGGGTTTTACTCTTTAATCTTCTTCCAATACTCCTCGGTTGCTTTTTCAAATTTATTGTTTCCGTAATTATAATATTTTTTGTCTTTTATGTTGTCCGGCAGATACTGTTGCTCTACATAATTATTCGGAAAGCTGTGCGGGTACAGGTAATTTTGTCCTTTTACCTCGTTACCCTCCCCATCATAATGCTTATTTTGAAGCTGACGGGGAATCTCGCCCGTGTCAATAGACTGTATATCATTTATCGCCTCGTCAACGGCGCAGTATGCGGTATTCGACTTAGGCGCGGTGGCTAAAAGCACCGTTGCCTCCGCAAGCGGTATTCTCGCCTCGGGAAAGCCAAGTTGAAGGGCGCAGTCAACACACGACTTGACAATCGTTACCGCCATAGGGTACGCAAGCCCTATATCCTCGCACGCAATTACCATAAGCCTTCGGCATATTGACTGAATATCATCCGCCAGTATCAGCCGTGCAAGGTAATGCACCGTCGTGCAGGGTCGCTACCTCGAATAGACTTTTGAAACGCGCTTAAAATATCATAGTGACTGTCGCCCTGCTTGTCGTACTTAAACGCCTTTTTCTGCGTACACTGCTCGGCAAGCTCCATGCTCACGCTTATATTACCTTTTTTGTCGGGAACACTGTAAAGTGTTGCCAGTTCAAGCGAGTTAAGCGCTTTGCGGACATCCCCGTTCGATTTTTCCGCTAAATGAAGTAATACTCCGTCCTCAATCTTGATTTTGCTGTCCTTAAAATCTTCATCCTGCAATATTTTCACCGCGCGGGCAAGCGTTTCCTCCACATCCTCCGCCATAAGCGGTTTAAACTCGAACACTGTGCACCTACTTAAAATTGCGTTATAAATATAGAAATACGGATTTTCCGTTGTGCTGGCAATCAGTGTAATCTTTCCATTTTCAGTATATTCAAGAAGCGACTGTTGCTGTTTTTTGTTAAAGTTTTGTATCTCATCAAGATATAAGAGTACACCGTTTTGCGTCATTAAGCTGTCCAAATCCTTGATAATGTTCTTAATATCCGCGACCATGCGTTCGTAGCGTTAAGCTTATACAGCTTTTTATCGCTGTACTTTGCCGCAATGTTGGCAATGGTGGTTTTTCCTGTGCCGGAAGGTCCGTAAAAAATCATATTCGGAATATTTTTGGACTCAACAATACGGCGAAGGATTTTTCCTTCGCCTATAATGTGCTTCTGCCCCGCAACCTCGTCTAATGTTTGCGGTCTTAATCTATCGGCTAACGGCTTATTCATAAAGCGGATATTTTTTGCACAGCGCATTAACTCGTGCGCGTACTTTTTCTTGATTACCCTCAAAGTCAGTAAGCGTTAAATAAATTAAATCTGCGATTTCTACCATGTCTTCTTCCTTCATTCCTCGTGAAGTAACCGCCGGAGTGCCTATGCGCACGCCGCTTGTAACGAACGGGCTTTGCGGGTCGTTCGGAATTGTGTTTTTGTTAACCGTAATACCAACCTCGTCCAGATTATGCTCCGCCTCTTTGCCCGTTATATTTAACCTACGCAGGTCAAGCAAGATAAGGTGGTTGTCCGTTCCGCCCGAAACCAAGTCAATGCCTTTTCCCGTTAATCCGTCCGAAAGCGCCTTCGCGTTCTTTATAATTTGCTTCTGATACTCTTTAAAATCGGGAGACAACGCCTCCTTGAAGCATACAGCTTTAGAGGCGATAACGTGCATAAGCGGCCCGCCCTGATTTCCGGGGAACACCGCCTTATTAATCATTGCACCATATTTTTCCTTGCACAAAATCATTCCTCCGCGCGGCCCGCGAAGGGTTTTGTGCGTGGTTGTAGTTACAAAATCAGCGTACGGAACAGGGTTCTGATGCAATCCCGCCGCCACAAGCCCCGCAATGTGCGCCATATCAACCATTAAGTACGCGCCCACCTCGTCTGCTATCTCTTTGAACTTCGCAAAATCTATCTCGCGGGCGTAGGCACTGGCACCCGCTAAAATCAGCTTTGGCTTATGCTCTATGGCTAACTGTCTTAACTTATCATAATCAATCCTGTGCGTTACATCATCTACGCCGTAAGGAACAACATTAAAGTACTTGCCCGAAATATTAACGGGGCTTCCGTGGCTTAAATGTCCGCCGTGAGCCAAATTCATGCCTAAATATGTATCGCCCGGCTCCATTGCCGCAAAAAACACCGCCATATTCGCCTGCGCCCCCGAATGAGGCTGAACATTAGCAAACTCCGCGCCGAAAAGCTCCTTTGCCCGCTCTCTCGCCAAGTCCTCCACTATGTCGACACATTCGCACCCGCCGTAATAACGCTTGCCGGGATAACCCTCGGCATACTTGTTTGTAAGCGGCGTACCCATCGCCTCTATTACCGCGTTAGACACAAAATTTTCCGACGCGATAAGCTCGATTTTATTCCGTTGGCGCGCAACCTCCTGCTCTATCGCATCCGCAACCTGCGGGTCAACCTTCCTTATTTCACTTGTTGAATACATTATGTAAACCTCCTGTGTATATTATCAATTACTCATTCGACTTTACAGCTAAAAGTATATCATAGTGGTTTGAGTTTTTCAAGAATAAAAATTTTAGAAAAGCGTTGACTTTTGCGTGTAAACGTGTTATATTGTAAACTTAAAAGGAGGTGTACATATAAAAAACATTGCATTCCAAGTTGATGATGAGTTTCATAAAAAAGTTAAGATACAAGCTACCATTGAAGGCAAAGGCATTAAGGACTATATTATAGAACTTATCAAAAAAGACTTGGAAACAAAAAAATAGGAGAAAGCGGCTCGCCCTTGACAAGCAAAACGCCACTTTCCCCACTCACCAAACAAAGTTGGTAAATACATTATACCACCTATTGTTTGAGTTGTCAAATTGAAGGGAGGTATATACAGATGGAAGATTTAAAAAGGCTATGTTTAGATTTTGTTAATTCATATGATAACTATTCAGCAGTTGAAAGTCCAAAATCATTTGTAAGTGGTTTTAAATTAGGTATAAAGATGATTTTAGAAATTATGTATGATGAGGAAGAATAATAATTTATGAGCAAATTATCGGAGCATATATATTTTTAATTTTTCTGATATAGATTAAAGAATAAGAGGCAGGCGAAGAGAACATTGAGATGAAAACGACACTATCATCTTCGCTCGCCTCCATGCGAAAAATGAAAAAAATATATGTTCCGCTCCGTTCGTGCGGGTTTTAATGGTTGCCGAACGGAGTGAGGAGTTTAATTCCGACATTATAAGTGCGGAATACCCTAAAGGGCACGAGAGTTGCGGGGCAACTTTGTCCGCCTTTTGGGGTTTCAAAGGGGGTGTCCCCCTTTGCGGGGATTGACATGGGATAGTTAACAAGCAAAGCGAGTTTACTAGCCCAGTCGGTACTTTTCAAATGGTAACAGTTGAAAATTAACTTCATCGAAATTGGCTAGCGCCCCTTATCGACCGCCTGTCAAGGCAAAAACTTTAAAGGTTTTAGGCTTTTGGTTTTATCGACACTCCGTCAGGAGAAGGCTTTAAAAAGTTCTTGATATATAAGCAAATATGGTGTAATATATTATGGTATTTATTAAACTTATATAAGCGGGGTAATTTATATGATAAAACGCAAGCCCTTTATTTTAAAATCAGTGTTTATATGCGCTATGTTCTTTTTAATCCAAACCACAGCAATCGCCGCAAATCCTAAAGTATACGTCAATAACAATTTACTGGCGACTGATGCCATTATATATAACGACATGACGTATGTGCCTTTAAGAGCAGTAAGTGAAGCGGCAGGGGCGGAGGTGCGGTGGGACGGAAACACCGATTCGGCGTATGTTGATTTCATCAATAATGATACTATAATTTCCAATGTAATTTCCAGAGTCAGTCCGTCTGTTGTCGCTATTATCGGAAATTATAAACCGGAGTATTTGCCCAGTCATTTAGAAAAATATAACGAAAGAACGGCACACGGAACGGGCGTTATTATTAAAAGTATGGGGAAATTCTTACCAACGCCCATGTTGTAAATCAAATAGAAAACATCACGGTTGTACTTCACGACGGCGGCACATACAATGCCCGAGTTAAATGCATAGATGAAAAATCTGATTTGGCGGTTATCAAAATCGATAAAATCGGTCTTCCTATTATTAAAATGGGAAATATGCAGGACGTAGTCATCGGCAAAACAGTAATAGCAATCGGCACACCAATATCGTTTTCGCTTATGAACTCCGCATCTGTAGGCATTGTAAGCGGTATCAACAGGGGAATCGGCGGCGACTACCGCTTAATTCAAACCGATGCGACAATTAACCCCGGCAACAGCGTGACCGCTTGTCAATATCAAAGGGGAATTAATCGGTATCAATTCGTCAAAATATTCCGGTATAGGCATTGAAAGCCTTGGCTTTTCTATCCCCGTAAATACCGTACAATATGTTCTTGGTCAATTTGATAATTACGGCAAGGTTGTGCGTCCGTCTGTAGAAGCCGCGTTTGAAGAATCTTGGAAAGCTCGGCTGGGGCTTCCAAGCGACGACGGATTGACTATATCAAGAATTGACACAAGCTCCCCTTTAACCGACGCGGGAATTGTTTCGTCTGATGTAATCTTAAGCGTGAACGGAACACAAGTAAACAGCATTATTGACTGGAACGAAGAAATGAAAAGTTACGCGCCCGGAGATAATATCACTTTACAAATAAAACGCGGGGAATCTATATCAGACATAAGTGTTGTTCTTAAATAATCATAAAAATTATATTAATTTTATAAACGGAGGCATATTAAATTTATGAAAACAAAAAAACTTTTATCTGCTCTTGTAAGCATTGCTATTCTTGCGAATGCACTATTATTTACCGTGGTTTACGCTGATGATGCTGTTCCATCCGGAAATGTGGAAATCAGCTTTAAAGTGGGCGACGATACGCTTTCAATAAACGGCAAAAACGTAACGGTTGAAAAGCCGTATATTGTAAACGGCACTACTCTTGTTCCGCTAAGAGTTATAACAGAAGCCTTCGGAGCGGACGTTGACTGGAACGGCATGAGAAAAAATTACTCTTACATATGATACCGTGGTAATTATACTTCACGTCGGTAGTAAAATCGCAACCGTAAACGGACAGGAGCAAGAACTGTTAGAAGCCCCTGAGCTTCCGTACGACACAACTATGGTTCCATTAAGATTTATTACCGAAAATTTCGGAGCGGACGTTAGATTTAACCCTGTCGACGACAGCATAAAGGTTGTTAAAGAGTTTATCGCCAATACAGATACCGCACTAATCGGAAAGCTTGACAAGGAAAGAATCGGCGACAGCTATTACGGATGGTCAATTAAAACGCCTAAAAACATGGCTGTAACAGATCAGGAATTCGACGGAACGTACTATAAATTCAGCACTGACGATGATAATATTTCTCTTGTTGTATCCATATATCCTGTTTTGGATAAGCAAGCTACACTGGATTCATACATGGTCAAAGCTCAAGAGGGCATCAGCGAGAATTTTACCATGGTAAAATCAAATAAGTCGACTGACAGCAACGGTAACGAGTATGTTCAGTTTCAGTATAAATCTAAAACTTTCTTTTTTGACGAGCGCACCTATTTGAAAAACAATCTTGCGTATGAGGTATATGTAAAAACCGATTTAGAGAAGGTTTCAGCGGAACAAAGAGACGAATATGTAAGCTTTTTATCCACATTTATGCTTTCGTTTTCTGACAAAAACAGCACAGAGGACTTGTCAAGCGTAGGTGCCGACGGGTTTAGAAAATTTGAAGACAAAACTTACAAGATTTCTTTCAGTGTCCCTGCGGACTGGTATCAGAGAGAACTATCGTCTGAAAATGAGTTTTTATTCTATAAGATGGATGTCGAAAATTATGACGAAGACCAACGCAACGATATCGGAGGCGTTAATTTATCAATATATTCGATTGACGGTGAAAAAAATGTCGCCTATTACGCGAACCGCGACAAGCAGTTTAAACACGATTTTTATAATCCTAGCATCACAACCGTCAGCGATATAACGAACATTACCTTAAATGATATTGATGCGATGTATTATACGGCAAATTTCGCAATGCCTGACAACACAAGGAGATATGTAACAGATATATTCTTTGATAACGGCGATTACTGTTATAATTTATCAATCCAAACAATGAACAGATTGCCAAACGCCAAAAGTGTGGAGGAAAAAATCAAAACATCCTTTAACTGTGAAAAGCTTGACAAAAAAGAGATAGGGGAACTTGCCAACGCCGACATTCCCGTATATTCCGCACTAACCAAGAACCATAAGTACAGCAATGAAAAGGTATCGTTTGATGTACCTGTATTCTTTACTCAAACTTCCTATGATGACAAGTATTTTTATTGTAGCAGCACCGATTCGGCTGTAGGCTTTTCAACCGTGAATTTAGATGAGGCCAGCGACCGCGAAGTTACTTCGCGTATTGATTACGTTACCAAAAGCATGAAGAATGACGGAGCGATATTTATTTCAAATTCTTCAAGGGTAACTATAGGCAAAAACAACGGCTATAAATTTAAAGCGCTACTTAATCCCGGAAAATATAACGAAAGCATACAAACCACATACATTTTTAGAAAAGACAGCAAGATGTATGTATTTTCAGCTATTATTGCGACAGAGTTTTCAGATAATAAAATGGATACAATAATTGAAAAAACCATGGAAACAATTACTTTTAACTAACAGAGAAACTATAAAATCTATGATTACCAATCGGCGGTATACATTTAAAATGTGTACCGCCTTAATTTTATTTCAAAACCCCCTGCAAAGGGTTAAAATAAACTTATGATGACTTTCGTAATAAATGTCATTCCAACAAAATAGAGTGGCATTTTTTGTGGTTGTATGGTATAATGCAGATAGATGTAAAAAATTATATTTTACTTATACCGATTATAAAATAGGGGGTACTTGTTTACATGAAAAATTTATCAAGACTAATGGCGCTGTCGCTTATTATCATAATGTTAACCGGGATTATGCCCATTATCGCATTGGCGGAGGCGGATGATGCTATCGTCTTTGCCGATGCTAACCTTGCGGCGGCAATAAAACAGCAAATGGGCAAAGACGAAAGCGAAGACATTACCGAAGACGAGGCGGCAGCTTGGAGCGACGCACTTTGGCTTGACTCACGTGAAATATCTAACTTGGAAGGCTTGCAATATTTCACAAGCATTTCCAACTTGGATTTGCAATCTAATCAAATCAGCGACATATCGCCGCTTGCGGGGCTTACAGAATTAACAAGTTTAGAACTGTGGAACAATCAAATTACCGACATATCGCCGCTTGCGGAACTTACAGCGCTTGAAGGGCTTGGCTTAGGCAAAAATAATATAACAGATACATCACCGCTTGTGGAACTTACAAACCTAACTTCCTTGAATTTATGGAATAATCAAATCAGCGACATATCGCCGCTTTCGGGACTTACAGCGCTTAGGGTGCTTGGCTTAGATGAAAATAATATAACAGATACATCACCGCTTTCGGGACTTACAGCGCTTGAATGGCTTAACTTAGACAGAAATAATATAACAGATACATCACCGCTTTCGGGACTTATAGCGCTTGAAGAACTTGGCTTAGGCGAAAATAATATAACAGATACATTACCGCTTGCGGAACTTGCAAACCTAACTTCCTTGAATTTGAAATCCAATCAAATCACCGACATATCACCGCTTGCGGAACTTACGAATTTAACTGACCTGACATTGTGGAACAATCAAATTACCGACATATCACCGCTTGCGAATCTCGTTAATCTGACTTATTTGGACTTGGACACCAATCTGATTAGGGACATATCCGCGCTGAGCGGACTTGTTAATTTGCAAACGATATATTTAATTAACAATCCGATAAATACCTCAGATGGTTCTGCCGCTATGCAAGTAATTGAAACTTTGCAAACCTACGCGAATGACGCAGATGATATACATTACGATAAAATAACAAAGCCGTGTGTGTGGATTAACCGTAATATTTTGTTATTGGAACCCGCAGGCACGCAAACACTTTACGCATACGCAATTATGCTTGGTTCAGAGAATGTGACATGGAGCAACAGTAATCCTGCCGTTGCAACCGTTAACAGTGCAGGGGAAGTGACCGCAAAAACAGCCGGCACAGCAATTATTACCGCAACATCTGTTGCTGACCCGTCAATAAAATCAAATTGTACTGTCATGGTTGTCGAAGAAGGCTATTTTGATACTGTAATCGAGTTTCCTGATGAAAATTTGGAAAATGCGATTAGAGAGCGGATTTGGAAACCCGAAGATGATATCACCGTCCGCGATATTATTGATATTGAATATCTTGACCTTGGTTACCGTAACATTTCAGACCTTACCGGACTTCAGTATTTTACAAGCTTGATAGATCTTTACTTATACGGCAATGACATCAGTGACATATCGCCGCTTGAAGGACTTGCAGGGCTTAAATGGGTTAACTTAGGTTATAATAACATAACCGACATATCGTCGCTTGTCGGACTTGCCGGGCTTGAATGGCTTAGCTTAAGCGAAAATAACATAACCGACATATCGTCGCTTGTCGGACTTGCCGGGCTTGAATGGCTTGACTTAGGTTATAATAATATAACCGACATATCACCCCTTGCCGGGCTTACAGAGCTAATTGACCTTAATTTATATTACAATAACATAACTGACATATCCGCGCTTGAAAATCTTATTAATTTGAGATTTTTAGTGGTTGACTGGAATTACTTAAACGTTTCAGTAAATTCTGACGCACGGAAGGTTATAAATAAATTACTTGAATTGGGTTGCGATGTATATTATGAAAACCAAAATTTTATCGGGGTATGGTTTGACAATCCTGCGATTTTATTGCAAAAAGGAGATAGTCAACCCCTTAACGTGTCTTTTGACGGATTTAACCCAAAAGATATTAAAAATGTCGAATGGATCTGCAGTAATGAGGATATTGTAACTGTAAGCACATGGATTGGCGCTTATGCAAATGCGGAATCAGCGGGGCAAGCAACGATAACATTTACTGTAACACTTAAAAACGGCAACGTATATACAGCAGATTGCTATATTACCGTTGTGAATAATATGAACGATAAGGTTCCGCTAAATCCTAAGCTTGAAGCGGCAATAAAAGACTGTTTGGGTTGGGAGGATGGTATTACTTATAATCAAGCCACATGGATTAACTGGTTAGAGCTATCGGATTGTGATATAGATGATTTAACGGGACTGGAATATTTTGTAAATTTAAATGAGTTGTATCTTTCAAGTAACAAAATAACGGATATTTCACAGCTTAGCGGACTTGGGAATCTTCGGTATTTGAATTTGTGCTATAACGAAATTACCGATATATCTCCTCTTATGGGTATGCAATGGTATTCTTATATTAATTTAGAGTACAATGGACTTGATTTGACGGACTCAGGTACAATGGCGGTAATAAATCATTTAAAGGACATAGCCGACCCGTGGTCGGAATTGTATTACGAAAAACAGGAGCGAAAGATTAATATTGAATTTTATGATGTTTATTGGGATGACGAAATTGAAAACTTTGGTGACAACGATGGCATAGTTGTATGGATAACGAATGCAATTCCTGAGTTGGCGAACGAAGAGGTTACCGTTGTTATTAGTATGTATGACGAAAGCGGCAAAATGATTGGTGATTTGCAAATGTTTAACAACCAAACATTAGGGCTTGACTACGTTTGGGGAGGATGGCACTGGTATATTGATTTAAGCAACGCCGGCAATGTTGACAAGGTTAAGGTTATGGTGTGGGATAATGCCGATACGATGATTCCGCTTGCCAATTCTGACGATGGTGTGATATATAAAGGTTCGGTCTCGCCGGCACCCGCAATGCTTCACGCGGGAAATAATGTGCAATCAACAGCAGGGGCGAGCCGTATACAATCTGTTGCTGATAAAAAACACTTAACCGGAAAAGACTACGTTAAAAACAAGGATAAAGCGCGCGGTGTACAAGAAGCTAAAGATAAAAGCGACACCGCTCCGCGTAAGCGCACGGGCAAGAAACTGGAAATTTCGGAAATTGCGGAGTAACATATTTAATCAAAACCCCTTCCAAACTCCTTTAGAAGCCGATATGCATATATCCATCGCGGGAAATAAGGAGCCTAAGAAACCGCTCATAAACTCGCAAATAACATTTTCCGTTTCAAAGTGCCCTGCGTCAATGAGGTTAACCCCCAACTCCTGCGCTAAAAGCGCCTGATGGTGCTTAAAGTCAGAGCTTACATACACATCCGCCCCCGCCCGATATGCGGAATAAAGATAATCCCCTCCTCCTCCGCTGCACAGCGCGACGGAGGATATCTTTTCCGATATATCCCCTACATACTTTAAAGAGGCGCAGTTAAGCGCAAAGTTTACCGTTTCAATAAATTCCTCAAACATAACGGGCGACGGAAGATTGCCGATAACCCCGATGTTATCGAGCGGCTTGCCGTTTTCGTCCCTACATTCCTCCGCTGTAAACGGGCGGAATGAGGAAAGACCGTATTTTTTCGCAAGGATGGTATTCATCCCCTGTTCAGCCTTGTCAAAATTGGTATGCGCGGTATATACCGAAATATTATTTGAAATTAATTCACGGATAATATGCCCCGATATATCCTGCTCGATAATCCGTTTTTGCGGGCTGAATATAACAGGATGGTGGCAGACAATAAGATCCGCGCCGAAGCTGATTGCCTCTGCCAGTGTTTCACTTGTTACGTCAAGACACAAAAACACACGGTTTACAAGCTGGTCATAATTCCCCGTAATAAGCCCTACATTGTCCCAACTCTCTGCAAGCGAAGGGGGCGCAATTTCCTCAATTTTCGCAATAATTTCACTGCATTTTTGCATTGTCCTTCAACTCCTTTAGTTTTTTTATTAATCTTTCCGTTTTTACTGCCAAATCGCCGTTTTGAGGATTTAAGCCCCTTTTAAGCCCATTTAGCTTTTTTACGTGTCCGCTTATCATACGACCTACATATTCACAAAATAGCGGCGGTTTTTCATCTATAAGAGCCCGACTTAAGTACAGGTAAACATCATCGCTTATTTTTTCCTTCCCATGCGCACAATACAGAATTACATATATTTTATTGCCCTCTTGGACTAATACTTCCCTTAGAATGGTGAAATTATTTTCATACAGATACCGCCTAAGCTTATGCGCGGCAGTCATAGGCTGAAGAATAAAATGTTTAACCGTTTCAGCGGTTTCATATCCCGCAGTTAAAATTTCGCTTATCAAAACTCCGCCCATTCCCGCAATAATCACGCAGTCAACCTCGTTTTGCGCTATAGCTGAAAGTCCGTCGGAAAGGCGAGCCTCCACCCTGCCCCCGCAGTTGTACTTCGCAATGGTTTCCCTTGCCCGCTTAAGTGGTCCCGGCAAAATATCCGCCGCAACCGCAAACGGCGACTTTCCCGAGTTAACCAGATACGCCGGAATGTACGCGTGGTCGGTTCCTATATCAGCGACCTCTACCCCCTTAGGCACAAGTGACGCAATAGCCATAAGTCGCGGAGTAAGACTCGGAAGATTAGACTGCATAAGCGTGCCTCCGTTTCTAAGGATTTCCTTTTTGTCCATTTTACAACATAATCAAAGTCAGGTCAACATTAAAAAAAAAAAAACCGTAAATTACGAAAAACGTAACAATATAATGTGAATTGGTCAAGCAGACGACGTCATAAAATAAGTAATAGACGTTAATTAAGAATTAGTTAAATGAGTTAACAAATTAATCTTAGTCAAAACAGCATGAAAACAAAAAGAGGAAAACTGCTGACACATGTCGAATAATTCATCGTAATTTATACTAATTACTGATAAAAAGGTGGGTCTATGCCGTATTTCTCGCGCGAATTTATTTCGGAAGTAACTAAAAAGAATGATATTGTGGATATTGTATCCTCACACACAAAGCTAAAAAAGGCGGGAAAAAAAGACCCTTAAAGGATTATGTCCCTTTCACAACGAAAAAACTCCTTCCTTTTCCGTATCGCCCGATAAACAGCTTTTCTACTGCTTCGGTTTGCGGAGTTGGCGGAACGGTGGTAGATTTTGTTATGCGCAAGGATAATCTGGATTTTGTGGAAACAATCAAATATTTAGCCGACCGCGCCCGCATTGATATAGTTTATGAATCAGACCGCTATCACGAGGATAAAAACGCCCGCGATTTGGCATACGAAAAAAAGCAAACATTATATCGAATAAACTCCGAGGCGGGAATGTATTACTATAACTGTTTGATGTCGGAAAACGGGCGAGAAGCCCAAGGCTACCTAATTAACCGCACATTAAGCCGCGAAACGGTTACCTCTTTCGGCATAGGCTACGCACCCAATGTCAGAGCCGGATTATATAAGCATTTAATACAAAAGGGATTTAAGGAGGAGGACATAGAAGCCGCAGGGCTTGTGAATATAAAGAGCATTGAGGAAGGTTATTACGACAGGTTCCGAAATCGCGTTATGTTTCCCATAATCGACTTGCGCGGTAACGTTATAGGCTTCGGTGGAGGGTGATGAGCGACGACGACAAACCGAAGTACCTAAACTCGCCTGAAACGGTTATATTCAGTAAAAGTCACAATTTGTTCGGGCTTAACTTCGCCAAAAACGATAAAACGGGTCAGCTTTTGCTGGTTGAAGGATATATGGACGTTATATCCCTGCATCAAAGCGGAATTACAAACACCGTTGCCACATTGGGCACCGCCGTTACTCTTGACCAAGCAAAATTAATGAGCAGGTACGCTAAAGAGGTTGTAATTTGCTACGACTCGGACGGCGCAGGAATAGCGGCTACAGAACGGGCTATCGAGGTTCTGCGCGAGTCCAATGTAAAAGCAAAAATTTTGCAGATTGACGGTGCAAAAGACCCTGACGAATATATAAAAAAAAAGGCGTTGAAATGTTTAATCTTCTTGTTCAGAACGCGAAAAGCGTTGTGGAGTATAAAATAGGGCATCTTAAGGCACAATATAATCTTGACAATGTAGACGATAAAATTAATTTTATCCAAAGCATGGCGGAGGTTTTCGCCAAAATGGATAACGCGGTCGAACGGGAGGCATATATTACAAAAATAGCTAAAGAGTCCGAAATATCGCCCGAAGCAATTTTGACAGAGGTTAAAAATATTGCGTACCGTGAGGAAAGATTACGTGAAAACCGCGCAAATTCCGACAGGGAGCGGGTTCAGGAAAGAAATGCGGGAGAGAGGATAACGCGCAAAAACAAAAATATAATAAATGCCGAAAAGCTTCTTTTAAATCTGATGTGATAACAAAAGCGTTTTTAGCAACGTAAAAACCGATATTAACCCCGATGATTTCAGTGTTCCCATTCACAAAAGACTGGCTGAAATTATATTTAATACATATGAAAGCGGTGAGAATCTTGACCCTATGCAAGTTTTATCCCGTTTTGAAGGAGAGGAAGGCGCAGTTTCTGAAATTCTGCTTGACGACAAAAATGTAGAGGACGGGAAAAAAGCGGCTAGGTCTGCTGTGGCGATAATCAAACTGAGTATTCTGGAGGAAACCAAGCAAAAACTAATCGCGGAAGGCGACACGATTAAACTACAGCAGATAATTGAAGAAATGCGAAAATACAAATGAGGTGAAAGGAGGGGTCTTACATGGGCGTTACCGAAAGCAAAAAGGACATTATAAAAAAGCTGATAGAAAACGGCAAACAGAAGGGTGTTTTGTCCCATCAGGAGATTATCGACGCACTTGAAGAGGTGGACATTGACCAAAATCAAATCGACAAAATATATGAAACAATCGAAAAACAGGGCGTTGAAATAGTCGGAAACATAGAAGAAGAACTCGAAACCATTGAAGAGGATATGAATATTACCGAGGAGGACTTAGAGGACTTATCCGTTCCCGAGGGTGTCAGCGTTGACGACCCTGTACGAATGTACTTAAAGGAAATCGGAAAAGTTGAACTTCTTTCCAACGAGGAGGAAGCAATGCTGTCCGAGCGTATGCTGGCGGGCGACAATGCGGCGCGCAGACGCTTGGCGGAGGCTAATTTAAGGCTGGTTGTAAGCATTGCAAAGCGCTACGTTGGGCGCGGAATGTTATTTTTAGACCTTATTCAGGAAGGAAATTTAGGGCTTATAAAAGCAGTTGAAAAGTTTGACTACACCAAAGGCTTTAAATTCAGCACTTACGCCACATGGTGGATACGGCAGGCCATTACCCGCGCAATCGCCGACCAGGCAAGAACCATCAGAATCCCTGTGCACATGGTTGAAACCATTAACAAGCTGATAAGGGTTACGCGGCAGCTTGTTCAGGAACTTGGGCGAGAGCCGAGACCCGACGAGGTAGCGAAGGAAATGCATATGCCTATCGACAAGGTCAGGGAAATTATGAAGGTCGCGCAGGAGCCTGTTTCGCTTGAAACTCCTATCGGCGAGGAAGAAGACAGTCATCTGGGCGATTTTATACAGGACGACGACGTTCCCGCGCCGTCTGACGCGGCATCCTTCACTTTACTTAAGGAGCAGTTGGTTGATGTGCTTAACACGCTAACCGCAAGGGAGGAAAAGGTACTGCGGCTTCGCTTCGGGCTTGATGACGGAAGGGCGCGAACCCTTGAGGAAGTCGGTAAGGAGTTTAACGTAACCCGTGAACGTATAAGACAGATTGAAGCTAAGGCATTAAGGAAACTCCGCCACCCTAGCCGAAGCAAAAAGTTAAAGGACTATTTGGAATAAACACAAAAAAGCCGCCCCTTTCGGGGGGCGGCAGTTTTATATTTACATTTACTCTTCACATTTTTTCATTTTCTCAAACTCTTCTTCGATAGCTTTATCGGGAGTAGTACACAGGCTTACAACTACAATCAAAAGCATTGACAGAAAAAACGCCGGCACAAGCCCGTACACATCAAAAATACCGCCGCTTAAGCTTTCCCAAATAATATCAATTACTCCTCCGCCGATAATACCTGCCATCGCGCCCCATGAAGTTGCACGTTTCCAGTAAAGTGACAAAATAACCACCGGACCGAATGCCGCACCAAAGCCGCCCCACGCATACTTAACCAACCCAAACACGCTGCTTTTCGGATCTAACGAAATTATTATTGCGATAAGCGAAATAATAATTACGACAACCCTGCTCATCCAAACAAGAGCTTTGTCCGACGGGCGCTTTTTAGCAAAAGCGAGGTATAAATCCTCCGTCACCGTTGACGCCGTAACAAGAAGTCGCGAATCGGCAGTGCTCATAATAGTCGCCAAAATTGAGGTTAACAATATACCTGCAATCCAAGGATTAAACAAGGTTTGAGCAATCGCAATAAATATCTTTTCAGGGTCACTCTTGACAAGCGCCACATAATAATCCGCCGGATTTTGCCCCGACATAAATGCCGCGCTCCAAAAGCCCTATTATCACGCCGCAGAACAAGGTAACAAGCACCCAAACAGTAGCAATAACTCTTGCAGGTTTTATTTCTTTTGGAGTCTTAACAGCCATAAACCTTACCAATATATGCGGCTGTCCGAAGTATCCCAAGCCCCATCCCAAAGCAGATATAAGAAGCAACGAATTCAGCTTGCCTCCGTCTGTTTTTGGCGACCATGAAAACACCTCATTGGTTAATGCTTGGTATGTGTTTTGAGTTTCCTGAATCCCGCCCATATTACTTACAAGAATAAAAGGCGTAAGCAAAAGGGCAAAAAACATAAGCGTTCCCTGTACCACATCAGTCCAGCAAACCGCCTTAAATCCACCCAAGAAAGTGTATCCGACAATAACCACCGCGCCGATTGCCAGTCCTACCGAATAATCAAACCCGAACACAGTTGAAAATAGCTTTGCGCTTGCCGAAAACTGAGCCGCGGTATAGATTAAAAAGAAAAGCAGAATAAAAAGCCCCGATGCTGTGCGAATTATCTTTGTTTTGTCGTGAAACCTGTTTTCAAAATAAACGGGCAGAGTGATTGAATTGTTAGCTACATAGGTGTATTTTCTAAGCCTTTTCGCCACAAACAACCAATTTATGTATGTACCTGCCGCAAGTCCGATTGCTGTCCAAATTGCCTCCGTCGTGCCCGAGTACAACGCATACGCAAGCCCGGGCAAGCCAAGCAACAACCAGCCGCTCATGTCCGACGCTTGTGCACTGAGTGCCGCCGCCCATGGGTTTAATTGCCTGCCTCCTAAAAAATAGTCATCAAGAGTGTCATTTTTCTTAAAGAAAAACAAACCGATGCCGATGTTAATAATCAAATAAACAATAAATATTATGCCCTGTATCATTGGTAAACTCCCCCTAACTCATTTTTATTTTTTGGTTATTATACCATATTTTTCTTAATAATGCAAGCAAATATTGTTGCTTTTGTCACTCAACAAAAGATATTCTGATAGGGCAAAACGATTAAAACCGCAAAAGAGCTTAACCCCTTGTGCTGCCGGATAAGCCCCAATGTTAAAGGTTTTGCTTTTTTCCCTTGAAAATATGAAAATTAATGTTATAATACTCATTAAATATTAAATTTGTTGCCGAGGGCTTGATAACATGACTAACATTCCACAATTGGCTCAGAATCAAAAAAAACAAGGAGAAATGAACTATGATTGAGATTAACAAAAATCTTTCAGGCAAAGTAGCGGTAATAACAGGGGGAGGCGGAATTCTCTGCGCCGCTATTGCAAAAGAACTGTCACGCCACGGGGTTAAAAGCGCAATACTTGATTTGAATGAGGAACGGGCAAACGCCGTCGCGAATGAGATAAATTCCGCAGGCGGAGAAGCTGTCGGCGTGGCTTGCAATGTTTTGGACACAGAGAGCATGAATGCGGCGAAGGAAAAGGTTGTGAAAAGGTTTGGCGGATACGACATTTTAATTAACGGAGCGGGCGGAAACAACCCGAGGGCTTGCACAAGCAAAGACTCTTACTCTTTGGGCGATGAAAATAACAGTGATGTTGTGTCGTTCTTTGACCTTACAAAGGAAGGGTTTAGTTTTGTGTTTGACTTGAATTTTATAGGTACATTTATACCTACTCAGGTCTTCGCGCGGGATATGATAGGAAAAGAAGGAACAACAATTTTAAATATTTCGTCAATGAGTTCGTTTTCACCGCTTACCCGCGTTCCCGCATACAGCGGCAAAGGCGGGAGTAAGCAACTTTACGCAGTGGCTTGCAGTGCATTTTGCTGATGTAGGAATTAGAGTTAACGCGATTGCGCCGGGATTTTTCCTGACAGAGCAGAACAGGGCGCGCTTACCAATACTGACGGGTCTTTAACACCGCGCTCGGAAAAGGTTATGGCGAAAACGCCGATGAAGAGGTTCGGCGTGCCTGAAGATTTATTCGGCTCTGTAATATTTTTACTTGACGAAAATATGTCAGGATTTATAAACGGAACTGTACTTCCAATTGACGGTGGATTTATGGCATACTCGGGTGTTTGATTCGTTTGCAATCTGAAAACAGCGGTATAAAACCAAAAAGTTTTATACCGCTGTAATTAATTTATTTAGAAAAGCCGGGAAACTGTATTTTTTTCTCTTTGTTTTTGTTTTGCACCATATCAAGCGCTTCACCGAAATTAGCAATTTAAGTAAACGGGTGTAAATACAGATGTGGTAAGGGCTGTGCTCGTATTTTCTAACATAAAAGTAGAGCGAGTCGTCGCGTTTGTTAAGTATACGCATAAATTAATTGAAGTTTTTGCTCGCGTGTATATTTTTTAATTTGACATTCGCGTTTCAATGCTTCTGACTTTGTACCAAAACACTCCGAATATACCAATCTAACCGGTAGGCGTGATTTAGTATATTTTGCGCCCTGCCCTGCATTATGGGCGTGTATGCGCGCCTGTATATCATTCGTCCAACCGGTGTAAAGTGTGTCGTCGGAACAGCGGAGTATGTAAGTGTAGTGGGAATTGTCATGTAATTTGTTATTCATTTTTAAACAACGTAACAATGCCCTGTGCAACAAGCCCGACAATTAAAAACGTACATCCTCCCACTAAAATAGCGAACAGCCAATCGGAACGCATATTACCGCGAAATCCAATTATAATTGAGGTCAATGCTCCGATGAACAGTGATGCTCCCCAAAACAGCCCCTTTGTTTCATCAAATTTGTTCAAGTTTTTACCTTGATTTTTATTGTCCATGCTCAACATCCTCCAGTTCTTTTATTATCAATTTCTAACCAATTCACTCAACACTTTCACAAATTTAGCATCCTGCTCATCAGTTCGTTTAGCCAGACCACTGAGCCGCCCACCGCCTCGGCGTACCTTTTGCGCCATATGGCGTTGCTCCAAAAGTCCACTAATGTTAGCGTCGCTGTAAATCATACCATCTTGACTGATTGGGACAGCCTGTCTTGCCAAGCACATTGCGGCTAATCCATAATCTTGTGTTATTACAATATCCCCTGATTGCACCATATTCACAAGTGCGAAATCCACGCTGTCCGTACCTTTGGATACTGTAATTGTAGTCGCTCCATCACGCTCAAAGAAGTGAGATGTATCACAGAGGATTATGCATTCAAGATTATTGACTTTGGCTATTTTTATAGTTATATCTACAACAGGGCACCCGTCGGCATCTATAAGTATTCGCATAATTGAACCTTCCTATATTTTGTAATCATCATAAAGTTTCTATCATAGTTTTTTATACTTTTCTCTCAATACCTTATATTCCTCATACTGCCTCTTCAAAACAGAGGGAACGTCAAGACCATATGGGCACTTAGTCATACAGCCTCCGCAATTTGTGCAGTCATCAACCTTTGACATTTCCGCCGCGAACTCGTCAGTAATAAACTGACTATAATCATGCGGTTCATAAGAGGAGCCACACGCGCCGCTGTTGGAATTTGTATCCCAGCAGGGCAAGGCATACAGTACCCGCAGGCGCGACAAAAGTTCCCTTGCAGTTCAAACTTAAATTTGTCGATTTTCTCTTGTATCTCTTTTGTGAGCGGAGGCGGATTGTTTTCAAGCGCGATAAATTCTTCCAAGTCGTCCATTAGTTCGATGCCCCACAGAGGAACAACATTGTCAAACTGCCGCAGGAATGCGAACGCGCAGGACGCGTCATTTATCAGTCCGCCCGCAAGCCCTTTCATCGCCAACAGTCCTACATCGTGGGTTTTGCATAGCTTGATAAGTTCTAAATCTTCGACAGAGGAAAGAAAGGTGAGAGGAAATTGCAAGGTATCAAATTTCCCGCTCTTTACCGCCGCTGACGGCTCTTTCACGGCTGTGCTGTGTAATTCCGATATGTCTGATTTTTCCACGTTGCTTTAGTTCAAGCAATCCTTCATACACATCTTCATAAACTTCTAAAGGGTTGTGCATTTGATAAATGTCTATGTAGTCGGTGTTTAACTCGCGCAGGCTGGTGTCTATATGTTCTAACAATTCTTTTTTGTTTGTCGCCGGTGTTTTGGTTGCTATAACAATTTTGTCGCGCACGTTTGACAGGGCATATCCGATTTTCGATTCGCTGTCGGTGTAACTCCGCGCGGTATCAAAGTAGGTTATGCCTGCCTCGTAAGCGCGAACAAGCAAGGTTTTTGCTTCTTCTTTGTTAATCCGCTGTATCGGAATTGCGCCGAATCCTGTTCTTGATACTGTTAACTCAGTTTTGCCAAGACGTGTTGTTTGCATAGTCATTTCCTTCTTTCTTGCTATACCATTGTGATTGTGTGTTTTCATTAAATTACTAAGGAAGCACCGATATTTTTCAGAGTGGCATGTAAGTCTTTTTTCTTGTGAGCTGATTCAGTTCGCATACCGCCGATAACCTTTAACTCTTTAACATCAAATTCGAGCAACGAACATATTTTTTGTATAATCCAAATAGGTTTTAAACATATCTAAATCGGGATTGCCTTGAGTGAATACTAGAACCAGTTTCTTTCCTGCATTTTCCTCTTTAAATTGCGGAGAGAAGCGCGGTGTAATTTGCGCAAAAAGCCTGTCGGTAAATGTTTTCGCCTGCGCGCTCATCTGCCCCATATAAACGGGCGCACCGAGAACAAGGGTGTCCGCCTCTTTGAGCGCATCGTAAATCATATCGTCATTAAGAACGCATTTGCCGCTTTCAACGCACAACCCAAACATCCCCTGCATGGCAAAATGTTAAGCTCGCCAAAATTCCAGCTTTGTGTTTGCGCGCCTTGTTTCTGCGCACCTTCGAGTATTTTGTTTACTGCCCAAGAAGTGTTGCCGTTTGTTCTGGGGCTTGCGTTAAATCCAATTATTTTCATCGTAATTCTCCTCGCCTATCTTTGCGGTAAAACTTCCAGCCAGTACCCGTCCGGGTCGTTGATGAAATATATTCCCATATCTGAGTTTTCGTAGCAAATACAGTCCATTTTCTTATGATGCTTATACGCCTCATCAAAATCATCAACCCTAAACGCAATATGAATTTCATTCTCGCCTAGGTCATATTTTTGCGGGTGGCTGTCCAAACATGTTAATTCCACACAGTGGTCAGATTGGTCATTTTTAAGATACACAATTGTGAACCCGTCGCCGTCTATGCGCTTGTGTTCTGTAAGTCCCAATGCTTTTTCATAAAATTCCATACTAGCTTTTAAATCTGTAACATTGATATTGTTGTGGTCAATTTTGAATTTTATAGGGAACACTCTCCTTTGGTTTTGAAGTTATGCTAAGTTTATACCAAATTTTCAAGAAAAGCAAGAGCATAAAACTAAAAATCATACTTGATAAGTTGTTTCTTCCCATACATATATGACGAGATAATAAATTTATTTAATAATGAAATATGTTGTAACTTCAATCATATGATAATAGTAACGGATGGGAGCATAGAGACAGAAGAAAACACCACGCCTCTTTGCGAGGCAGTAAAGGGGAGGTATTTTACATGATTAGCTTAAAAACAGAATACATAGATACCAAAGACATCAAGCACCTCGTAGAGCATATTATTATTTCTGATGGAGATAGCAGTAACAAGGAACGGATTGCAGAAGAACTGTTCCACGCTCTGACAAGGATAGTCAAGGTACACGTTAGCACTGTAAATAGGAAAAACGTCCCAATGAAATGGACGTTTCGGAAAAGAGGAGCAACCGCCCACAAGGCGAAGCTTTTCGGACATGAAACAGGCGAGCCTGTGTCCGAAAACAAGCAGTGAGGGTGAGTTGTGACGCGAAGGGAGGTGCATCAAATAGCAATTGCACTTTATGCAAGACAGTCTGTGGAAAAAGAAAACAGTATAAGTTGTGAAACTCAACTTGAATACTGTAAGTCTGTTATCAAGCCGGATGAACGGAACGAAAAAACCATAACATTTGTGGACAATGGATGTTCCGGCGGGAATATCAACCGTGACGGTTTTCAAAATATGATGAAGCAAATACAACAACGGAAGATAACTAAAGTCATCTGCTATAAACTTGACCGTATCAGCCGCTCACTTAGCGACTTTGTTAATATCCTTCAGGTATTCAAGGCAAATAATGTGGAATTCGTTTCATCGCAGGAGTCATTTGACACATCTTCGCCATACGGTGAGCTGATAGTTAAGATTCTTATGGTGTTTGCGGAATTTGAACGGACTTCCATAATAAACAGAATTAGTCAGGCATACGCGCATCGAAGCGAAATGGGGTTTTACATGGGAGGAAGACAGCCTTATGGGTTTGAACTTGTACCGACGGCTATAAACAATATCAAAACCAAAAAGCTTAACCCCATACCGTCGGAAGTTGAGCAAATAAGATACATATTTGAGGCTTACGCTCTTGAAAATATATCACTAAGACAGCTGTTAAATATTTTAATAGCCGAGGATAAAAAGCCTTTGAACGGAAGTGACTGGACAACTTCAAAGCTGTCTACGCTTATGAGAAACCCTATATACGTTAAGGGCGATTCTGATGTATATGATTATTATGAACGGCATGGAGTTCAGATGATAACCGATATGCAGATGTTTACAGGAGAATATGGGGCACAGTTGTATGGGCATACTAAGCATGACTCAAATAACCCTGACTGGTCGGACATGAAACTGGTGCTTTTGACTCATAATGGCGTTGTAAATTCCGATATTTGGCTCAAATGTCAACGGAAATTAGAGAAAAATAAGCAGATAGGAAACAGCAACAGCAATCAAACCAGTTGGCTATCCGGTAAGATTATTTGTGAAAAGTGCGGACATACTATGACGACCATCAAGGGAAAAATCAATAAGGACGGAGAGATACGGAGATACTTCAACTGTACAGGCAAGTCCCATAAAAAGGCTTGTGCAGGGACGAAAGTGTCTATTTATGCAAAGGATTTGGAGAATATGGTCTATGACTGCATTGCCGATAAGTTGTCCGAGTTGAAGGAAATAAAGCATACAACGGCAACCGGCAATACATCTGAGTTTAACAACTTGAAGATGAAAATCAAAGAGATTGAAATGTCCGAGAAACAGCTTATGGATACGATGCTTACAGGCGACTTCAATGATGATTTGCTGAAACTTGCCAATGAAAAGGCTACTTTGCTTAAAAAGGATAAATTGGCTTTGTATGAGCGTATAGAAGGACTAAAGAACCAAGGTGGCAAAACCGATGTTGCAGTTAATCTTGCCAAGTCATGGAAAACAGCCGATTACGAAAAGAAAAAAGAGGTTGCACAAATAATGATACATAATATCGTTATTGATGAAGCCGGAGATGTAAAGGTCGTTTGGAACATATAGAAACCGTTAGGAAAAATCTTGACGGTTTATTTTAAAGTTGACTTTTTGATTTTTTTTGTATATGCTAAATAGAGTTAAGTTTATAAAATCAATCCCAAAAATATTCAACCATTTTTACAAATAAAATTACTGAAATCATAATTTATCAGCATAATCATTCCACTAAAATCTACTTAAGTTCGTATGGTTTGTATCACCAAACCTCTGGAAATGAACAATTTCCCGCTGTCGTAAGAACTTGATAACATCGCTGACATCCGGGTCATCGGATACTTTTAAAATATTATCATACGTCGCACGTGCTTTTTGTTCTGTCGCTAAATCTTCAACCAAATCGGCTATCGGGTCGCCTTTAACGGCGATACCAGCAAGACTCAAGGGGTTCCGGAAGTCGCTGAGGGAAATACGCCCTTGCCGTGGTCTATGAAATACGCACCCATAGGGCTATTTTCTATTTGTTCCGTTGTTAAATCACGGCTTAGCTGATGTACAAGTGTTCCAACCATTTCAAGATGTCCCAGTTCTTCTGTACCTACATCGTTATCGGTAATTCTCCTTTGAATATTACTTTTTTGCGTAACTTCAGATATTAAATAACACCATTTAAAAGGTAGGAGATTTAGCGATACCGCTACTTTTCGCTGTCGTAAATAATCCTATTGTCTAATAAGCTTCTGTAAAACATTTCATCATCAGTAGCATTATTAACGATTTCGTTTATTAATGATGAAATATCCATCTGCATTGAGTTTTTATGTGTAATTAGTTCCTGCTTCTTTTCAATTCTTGTAATTTCCATTTTGCTACTGTTATTTCGGAGTTGACATTATGCATTCATCGGCAGAATAGACCGTTGTAATAAACTTCACTTCTTTGAGATGCGTTATCCTGTCAATCATATAAGGAGAAATCAAATCACGAAGATAGGCATCTTTAAGCGCCCGGTGTATATTCGCGTGCCGCCTGTTAACTGTATTCATGTGAAAGCCCTTTATTCAGCAGAAATTCATAATACTCTTTAATATCCGAAGCTTTCAATTTGGAAAGCAAAATATTATGCTCTTTGAAATATGGAGCAATACTATTTTTTATGTTATAGGAATATCCTGCATGCTTAATGCTACTTACCGAAACGGTAAGGACATATTGAGCGGCACGAAAAACATTTAATCACAAGCTTTCTATTCTCTATTACGAAAAATTTACGACATCCTTTTCTCCCGAATTGTGTGGTGTCATCCAATGCTCCCGCAGGGCATGCTTCGACACACTTGTTGCAGTTGCCGCAAATATTGTCTTGCAATTTTTCATCCGGATCCAGCTCCGCATCGGTAAGAACGGCACTTAGCCAAAGAAGATTGCCAAACGATGGGCTTGTCAGTAAATAGTTCCGGGTAATAACACCAAGTCCTGCAAGCTCGGCAGCGTGTTTCAGAGATATGTGACCACAAAACTTGCCATCTACAGTCTTGCCTCCTATAGAACTTATAGCTTTTGCTTTATGCACACTTTCTTTTGTTATTCGCTTTGCTACCGCCTTTGCCATACCAGTCATTTTTGTGAGTATCGCATTGCGAAGTTCAGTATATTCCGGCGGATTCAGATTCAAGGCTTCATGTGGAAACGGAACGCCAAGAACAATCACAGAACGGCATCCCTGTAATACATTAGAGGGTTTAAAATCATCTGGTGCAAGTGTGAAATCACTTGCATCGGCTATGCCAACTACACTCGCCCCGACATCCATTCCGTATTGTTTTATGATTGAACTATTAATCTCAATTTTCATTAGCATTCGCCTCATAACATATAAATTTGCTATGCAATTTTATCAGACGCAAAACCTAACAATGTGCCTAATATTATAGTCATTATACTAATCGGAATTAGTGATATTGGCTCTGTTTGTGCAATTAAAATGGCAGTTGGCAATACTACTAAAAATGATAACAACAACCCTTTCAATACACCATTTATTTTGAGTGCAGATGTATTGATTACAAAACCTAAAACCACCCACATTGAAAATGCGGATAATATTGAGTGTATCGGTAGCTTTTGAATTATCATTGGAATTATATCTATAATCCCTGAGACAACTCCTAAAATCGTTCCTAAGAAAATTTTTCTATTCATTGCTTTTCTCTCCCATCATATAAAATCTTCTCTTATCATTCACTAAATACCTATCTGGTTTCAGGATAGGAATCAGAGTCCAATGTAATAAAGTAATCATAAAACGGCATCAAGAATTCAAAACCCTTGACAAGCCTATCCGCAAATTCCGGCAAAAGAGTTCAGGTCCATTTTGCTGATTATGAATTAATGAAAATGATTTCTTATTATACCACTGCGCTGTTTTAGGGGTTGGCGCTTGTTTTTTTCGTGCGTATTCAGAGCCTTCCAGTATAAACTCATCTTGCTTTGCCAAAGGTGCTATAAGCGTTTCAAATTTTTCGGGGCCTTGCCTATACGCGCTCTTAGCTTTGCCATAGTAATCGGCTTTGCCTGATAATAACCTAAGCCATAACTCCATTCATCAGGCTTAAGCTCAAACCAAAATACGGGGGTAGATGTCCATTCCTCGCTGGGTCTTTCGATAGAAAACCACAAATGATCTCTGTATGGTCCGTCACCGCGCAACCGTCTGGCATCCTTGTATATGCGCGAAACCTTGTGAATAAACCGCGATCGCCGCAGTTATCTACAACACAATCAAACACCTCTTTTCCCAACTCTTTCATAGGGTAGAGAAAATTACGCTGATATTCATCCTTGTGTTCCTCAAACCACGGCTTATTGTTATTAAAACGGAGATTCCACATAAATTCGATAGTATGCGGAGAAAACCTTCAAATATAGTAATCACCTCTGACAATGTAATATTATGATACGGTTGCTCCAAACGGTATCAAAGAAAGTTTAGCTATTTTAAAGCATTGCACGCCAATAGGAATACCAACAATGGTAATACACCATAGCAATCCAGCAAACAGCCAACTTAGACCCATTATAAAACCGCCGAACACAGACCATATTATATTCCCTAAACAACTCATGTTTAACAACTCCCACACTTTTCCTTTAAGGAAAATAAATTAACGGTAATCATAATCAAATTTCATATCCGGATTACCGTTATCTAATCCCCAATATACGTCCACATAGTAATCCTTTGGGTTATTACGATTTACCCACACCTTTGCCTTTATTTCACTATCCTTTGTCATAAAACGGTTTAGCCATACGTTTCCGCTTTTAACAAGATAAGTCTTTCCATGGTTGTCTTTATATCCGCATTCCACAATAAACGGATGACGATAATTCATATGCACATAAAAATTTTCGTTTATCCGTATTATATCAGCATCGTAACATATACCTTCTCTCATCAGCCTTTCCGCTTTTCTCTTTTGTTTATAAGAGATTGTTAAACTGCAAGCCCCTACAATAATAAAAATACCGCCTATTATGGAAAAAATACCGCCAAGAATCAGTAAATCCGCATCATTTGAAACGAACAAGTAATTACATAAAGATATTACACCGACCACAAAAAAGACTAAGCCCATAATACCGAATATCATGCCGAATACCTTTGAAAATTTGTTTTGATAGTTCATCTTTTAACCTCCATTCAAAATAATTTTTTACCATCTAAAATGTTTATATTCAGCTCTTTTGCAAGACTGCCCTGCTTAAACGGATTTACCTTTTGCACAACACCGTCACGTTTGAAAAACGAACCTGTACTTTTGAACCAAAAGGTAATCCCCGCCTGCACACACTGCTCCCGAATATTTAAAATCCAATCATAGTCACATTCACGGGCTTCGCGTCCTGTTTCGCCGTTAACAGTAACATGCTCTATTCCGTTAAGGTACGGAGAGAGGTCAATCGGTCCCAATAGCGGTGAACAAGCAACAAAGCGCCGCTTAATCGGAAAAGATAGAAACAGCGGCAATCGATAATCTGCGATTTCTTGATTTTCAACCGTGCAACCGATATTCACATTGTCATATCCATCTTCCCAATCGGAAGGAAGAGATACCAAGAAACGGTCAATTCGTTTGGTTAAAATCAAAAAATCAAGGTCAGAACGCTGTTTTATCATCGCCCAAGCTTCGGTGCGCCATTCATCCGCTTCGGGGATAAAAAAATCAGAAGCAAAACAAGTCGCAACGATTTTTCTGTCAGCCTGCCTCGGATCGCTTTGTATTTTAAGTGTGCCTTTGGCGTTTTTGGCGATTGGCTTATCAAAGTCATCTGTTTTTTGTACGTTATTTTGCCCATAACGCTTGGAGTACGGTCCGTAAAAATAACAATAAGTACAGCCATCACTAATCTTATAACAACCACTCCACGGTTCCCAACTCATATATATCCTCTTTTCATAAAAAATACTTGCATAATATATTTGGGTCGCTTATTAATTGTCTGCGAGGCAAAGCTTTTTACC
>JALQSN010000265.1:0-67168 GCA_023690525.1 Holotrichia oblita
CAAGGCGACAGCATGACCGAGGTTGGTATAAACAACCGCGACATGATTATCGTTCGTAAGCAAACAAGCGCCAAAAACGGAGATATTGTAGTGGCATTGGTTGGCGATACAGCAACCGTCAAAACGTTTTACAAGGAAAAGAACCATTACAGGTTGCAGCCGGAAAATAAGTTCTATGAGCCTATTATTGTTAAGGACGCGCATGTTCTTTGTATTGTCGCGGGCTTATTTAGGACATACTAACTTTGTGTTTGGATAGGAATTTAAAGTCAATTACAAGCATAGCTTGGAGAGTAGCATGAAGTAGAACATGGAGAAGATATTGATGAAGTTAATTACGCCGAAGGGTTACAACCCTAAGTTATCGGTACGCGAAACGCAAATAGCAATTAAGATGATAAAGGATTTTTTTGAGAATGTATTAGCGGAACAGTTATGTTTAACCCGCGTTTCTGCACCGTTTTTCGTTTTTCCTGAGACGGGGCTTAACGACAACCTAACTGGTAAGGAGCACCCTGTTTCGTTCGGAGTAAAGGATTTAGATGACCGAAAGGTTGAAGTTGTGCATTCCTTAGCGAAATGGAAGAGGTATGCGTTGAAGATGTACGGATTCGCTGACGGTGAGGGGCTATACACCGATATGAACGCAATTAGGCGGGACGAGGAATTGGATAACCTGCATTCTATTTATGTAGACCAGTGGGACTGGGAGCGTATTATAAAGGGAGAGCAACGCAACAATGCGGTTCTGGAAGGAACAGTCCGCACCATTTATGGCTGTTTCAAGAAAACCGAAGAGCTTGTCAAGTCAAAGTATCCTTTTTTGGACACTTATCTACCCGAAAACATAACTTTCATCACCTCACAAGAACTGGAAGATGCATACCCTCACTTAACGCCTAAGCAGCGGGAGGACGAAATATGCAAGAAGCACAGGGCAGTATTTTTAACGCAGATAGGCGGCAAACTAAATTCGGGGGAACCACACGACGGGCGTTCGCCGGACTATGACGACTGGATGCTAAACGGCGACATGCTTTTCTACTACCCTCTCTTAGAGCGGGCATTTGAAGTAATGTCTATGGGAATCCGTGTAGACGCTCGCTCCCTCAAAACACAGCTTGAATTGTCCGGTGCTTTAGAAAGGCTGCAATACCCGTTTCACAAAATGGTTAGTGAAGATTATCTACCCCTATCAATAGGGGGCGGTTTAGGACAATCGCGCATTTGCATGTTCCTTTTGAACAAGGCACACATAGGCGAAGTACAAGCTGCCGTATGGTCTGACGAAATGAGGGAGATTTGCCGCGAATATAACATTAATTTGCTATAAGGGGCAAAGTCAAGTGCAAGACCAAATTCAAGACCTTGGGAGCGCTGCTCCCAAACCCACGACAGGAGCGCGCCCCTGGACCCGCACTTTTGTCATTTACACATATCTACAGCAATTCCAGTTTGATTTGTTCCTGACCGCGCTGGATTTGGTGTTTTAAATTGTCTAAGCTTGCCTTAGACAATTTAAAACACCGGGCAAAATCGCTGCGTTTCTTAGCATTTTCGGCGCGGTCAGGAACTTATGTCAAACGGAATTTGCTGTGTTATATTGAAGGGAACGGCTGTTGAGGCTGTTCCCTTTGTCTTTATTGATGCTTTATTTTTGGATTTATTATTTATTTTTTGCATTTATTTTGTTTTTATGATAGAATACAACTAAATGATTAATTAGGGATTGTATGATATGAATACTAATATTCCAGTGATTACTAATTGCCGGTGCGGGATGGCGCACGGGGAAAGCGTTGAGTTTATATATGAGGGAAGGGGCGTCCTGCCGGATATAGCTGAATTTGTAGGGGGTAGGCATTTCAAAAACGTTTTCTTGGTTTTTGACTCTAACACTGTGCGTATTGAGGGCGTTTATGACGTGTTAGCCGGAATCCTTAGAGGTTGCGGCGTTAATGTGTCGGTTTATATATTTGAGGATTCCGCGCTTGTACCGGATGAAGCAGCTGTCGGGAAGATGGTTATTGCCGTACCTGAAATAACCGATTTGATTATAGGTATAGGCTCCGGTGTGATTAACGATTTATGCCGTATTTGCTCGTTTAAACTGCGAATCGACTACACAATCATAGCGACAGCCGCGTCAATGGACGGCTATCTGTCGAACGTTTCACCTCTCATAGTCGGCGGTGTTAAGACGACGTTTGCCGCGAAGTGCCCTATTGCAGCCATTTGCGATTACGATATATTAAATACCGCGCCGCCATTAATGACTGCTGCCGGTGTCGGAGACATACTTGGCAAAGCCGTTTGCACAATAGACTGGAAACTGTCAAACCTATTGTTTGGAGAGGAATACTGCGCTGGAATAGCGGAAATGGTCACTGATTCTGTCAAAATTTGCATTGACGCGATTGAGGGGTTAACCGAGGATGAGAAATTGGACGCCGAGCCTGTTATGAAAGCTCTTATAAAATCCGGCATGGCGATGAGTTTCATGGGAAACTCCCGCCCCGCTTCCGGCGGCGAACACCATATATCGCATTATTGGGAGATGCAATTTTTAACCGAAGGAAAGCCTCCTGTACTGCATGGTATAAAAGTAGCGGTAGCGACACTCGCGGTTATCAGGTTGTACGGTAAGCTTCTGCTCAAAAAGCCGGATTTTGACAAATGCAGGAAAGTATATTCTGAGGAGTATTTAGAAGCTTATGAACGTATTGACTGTTACGAGCGAAAATGGGACGCAGTTCGGGAAATGATTATGTCGAATTTGCCTGATGCGGCATACTTTGAATTATTGTTAAAAAAAGCAGGTTGCCCTACAACACCACAAGAAATAGGAATAAGCCATGAACAGTTTTTTAACGGGCTAATCCACGCTAAAGAAATCCGTCCGCGTTTTACTGTCTTGCGGTTAGCTGACGATTTGTCCGTCCTCACCGGGTACGCTGGAGAAATAACTCATGAATATTACGGTGGTAAATAGTTCTTTTGTAATTATCTATTAAATTATATATTAAAGGAGTCAAAAATGGGAAATTCTGTTCAATCCGAAAGCTTACCGCGTGAAAAAAAGAGCGCGTTATTCGCAATGCAATTTACGAATGATTTTTTTGTTTTTGACGCAGTATACAGCGACGAAACCAAGCAATTTGTAAGTAATCCCGAACCGGAACTTAACGAGGAGATAACCGTTTCTATACGAACCGCAGCAGGAAACGCCGATTCCGTATTTTTAATAACCAACACTCCCGTTCACTCTACTGATGACTCTCACAATAATTCCCCGGATGCCCCTCCGGTAAAGATGAATCTGGCGAGAACCGATGAAATTTTTGATTATTATACCGCAGCACTTACAGCCGGCAAACCGCTCAATTATGCGTTTTTGATAACGAAGGGGGAAAAAACGTATTATTACAATAAACGGGGTATTTTCCCCGACCTTGATGCGGCATACAATTTTAAAATTATACCTGGCTTTACTACGCCGGAATGGGCAAAGGGCGCGGTATTCTATCAGATTTTCATTGACCGTTTTTATAATGGCGACCCATCCAACGACGTGGTAAACAACGAGTACGCCTACATAGGGCGCGCCGCGAAGCGCATAGATAACTGGAATACTCCTGTTGCTCCTGACGATGTAGCCAATTTTTACGGCGGAGACTTGCAGGGTATAATTGATAAGCTCGATTATTTACAGGATTTAAACGTTGATGCAATTTATTTGAACCCTATTTTTGTATCGCCAAGTACACATAAATACGACATACAGGACTATGACAGTGTAGACCCGCATTTCGGTGTAATTGTAAACGATGGTGGAGACCCACTGTATTTTGAAAAATTTCATAACCGTTTCGCAACAAAATATATTAAACGCACGACTGACCGCGAGAACCTAGAAGCAAGCAACGCTCTCCTTATTAAACTTATAGACGCGGCTCATTCAAAAAATATAAAGGTTATACTAGATGGTGTTTTCAACCATTGCGGTGCGTTCAACAAATGGCTTGACCGCGAAAATTTCTACGGTGCAAGCGGCTACCAGCAAGGTGCGTACCGCGACATTGAAAGCCCATATAAAAATTATTTCCGCTGGTATGACAGCGCTTGGCCTAACAATGAGTGTTACGACGGCTGGTGGGGGCATGAGAACCATCCAAAGCTCTATTACGAGGGTTCGCCTGAATTATACGCATATATACTGGAAGTGGCGAAGAAGTGGGTTTCCCCGCCATATAATGCCGATGGATGGCGTTTAGACGTAGCCGCTGACCTTGGATATTCCCGCCAGTTCAATCACAAATTTTGGCGTGATTTCCGTGACTCAGTAAAAAGTGCGAATCCCACCGCAATAATAATTGCGGAACACTATGGTGACCCGAAAGAATGGCTAGAGGGCGGCGAATGGGATACGATAATGAATTATGACGCATTCATGGAGCCACTGACGTGGTTTTTGACGGGAATGGAGAAGCATAGTGAGGAGTTTCGCGGCGATATGCTCAATAACGCGATGTCATTCGAATCCTCACTCCGCTATAATATGGCGCGTTTTAGCTATCCCGCGCTTTATATATCAATGAATGAGCTGTCCAATCATGACCACTCACGTTTTCTGACCCGAACAAACATGACTCCGGGGAGACTCCATACATTAGGGCGAGAACAAGCCGATATAGGTGTAAATATGGGAATAATGCGGGAAGCGGTAGTATTCCAGATGCTATGGCCGGGCGCTCCGACGATTTATTATGGGGATGAAGCGGGATTGACTGGCTGGACAGACCCGGACAGCCGTCGCACATATCCGTGGGGCAACGAAAACAAGGAACTTTTAGAATTCCACCGCGAATTGACAAAGCTTCGCGCGGAGAATCCGTGCCTAGCAACCGGCTCTGCTGAATATCTGTTTCTTTCCCATGGCATTTTCAGTTTTGGACGATGGGACTCGACAGGGAAGGTTGCGTGCGCGCTGAATAACAATGCGGTATCAAAAGAACTGGAACTGCCTGTATGGAAAATAGGCGCGGTTTCCGGCACAACATTCACCGCCTTAATTTCATCCGATATGTATTCATTTACCACAAAACCAGCCAAATATATTGTCAAAGGTGGTTGTGTGACGTTAAAATTGCCGCCTTATTCGGCAGTTGTTCTAAAATGGGAATAGAGATGTAAGAAAGCCTTATTAATCCGTAGTGTGGGAACTAAATTTCCCAACTGCGGATTTTTTGTATTTCATATGCAAAATACTCATTAATTACAGAAATTGATTTTCCAAAAATTCACATAACAAGCGTCTTTTTGCAAAAACTTCTTGATATCGACAACACTTAGTGCTATAATTGTTCATAGCTTTACGTTTATGCAAAAGTTAGAATTTTGTTTACTTGGACGCTCTTAGTATAGTAATTATTGGCTAAAAAGAGCATATCGTTTATTAAAGATTATTGTTATGATGTGATGCTTGGTTACATAGGGCGAAAAAAATATATAAATATGAATAGCCTCCCGGTGTTCATATTTGTTTTTGTTTATTGAACAGAAGGCGCACCAATCAGCAAAAAAATCCAAATAAAAAAATATGCCAAGGTGCGTTCGAAAGGAAATCCGGGGTAACACCCCAAAGTTTGATTTTTTCTCTTAATTTTAATTTAACCGGAATGGAGATGGTTGTGTTGAAAAGTGTTTTGGTAAAACTTGTGGGTTGCCTGACTTTGTTGTTGTTGCTCTGCGGTTGCTCCGTTAAGGTTAACTTCCCCGAGGATGACATAAAAAGACCGACGCCGCCGCAGGATTCGACATCGGTGAGCGACTTTCCGATTAGTCTCTACTTGCAGTCCACATCATATATGAGCGGATTCGTGAAGGGTGAGGCGGAGGGTAACAGGTTTGTCAGCGTTATCCCCGAATTGGTGACTACCGCGAAAAATTGGGACACATCTCCGACATATTACCGCTTTGATTGCTTGAGCTTGATTGAGGTGAACGGTGGATTCCCATATTTAATAAACGAGCGGCAGTTCGGCGTAGATGCGGTTATGGCGGATAAAGTAGGTTTTTATTCGATTCCTTGGTATTTTGCGGAGGCTAAGGGCGAAAGGTATAAACAACTCTATCAGGACGACGGCATGAATTATGAGAGTTACTACAAGGAAAATTATCTGGCTGAAACACTTGCATCTCTTAAAGGGGATGAATTATCGGTAATTGTGACTGATTTCGTGGACTACGACTTCCAGACGGCTTATGACAATTTTATTAATCCCGAGTCAACAACTGTGACAAAGGTACTGCATGACATGGTAAGCACAGAGGGCAAGGTCGTCTCCATCTTTATCGTAGAATCGAGCTTTGACGGGACGGTTTATTCAGCCGGGAGGATAGCGCGGGAGGATAGCGTATACAAAGGGATACGCCCGTTTTATGTGATTGTCTATGGAGGTGCTGACGAGAATTTGTCGTTTTGCTCGAAGCTGGCGGAACGGCTGGGTTCTTTGTACATAACGGATGGAAATGAGAGTGCGGCACCGTTTACGTTTATAACGACGGGCACGACGCAGTATATGGATATTGCGTTTAATGAGGATATAAGCGGCAAGCCTGAATTAACAGGTATACAAGAGGTTTTCGAATCGGCGGTAAGCCCGGCAGAAAAAAATAATATTGGATATGATGAAGATACGCTATATTATGAGATAAAAGCCGACGACGCTCAGATTAAAATAGATTTCCCGATTAATTTGCCGTTCGGTATGGAGATAGATGAAACGCTGAATGTCTTACTGAGGGAGGTCACGGGAGGAATTGCGGCGGGTTCGCAGAACGCAAACGACGTGGCATATGTTTACAAGGAAATGGATAGCGACGGCTTTGCGGAAGCTAGGTTTACTTCGTCCGGGAACAAGGCGGGCTACGGAGCGATTGAGATAAAGTTGGATAGAACGGCGCTCATGGATACAGGCAAGCGGCTTCCGGGCGATTATAAGCAGAAATACCAGATGATAGTCGAACTAAATTCGAAGAAACAGGCAAACGCGGGAGAAAGCTTGATTGACAGGTATTCTGTGGGGCTTGCGGCGGCGGATGGGATTGACGATTTCGCAGGCAAAACAGTTGGGCTTGCGGATATGCTCGCGCCGTTTATACATAAGGCTAAGAATAAGGAAAGCCAGAAGATTGCGTATTTTGTTATTTACTTAGTCATTAAATAAAAAAATATATTTTAAGATTAATGGAGGGGTTTTTATGTTTAATGGGAAAGACAAATCCGACACCATGGTAAGGCATATTGTAGGGTATTTTGTGTTTTTTGTTATTGCCGTTGCGATTTCGTACGGAGTTTCGGTTTTGATTTCGAACCAGATTTTAGGGTACACGCACACCTTCGTAGAGGAATACCAGTATGTGAGTTGGGTTAACTTCAACAACTATGTATACTGGATTGTAGGAGTTTTGCAGGGGATTGTAATGCTGATATGCCTTTACCATTGCTCCGACACGCACGACGATGCGCTCAACAGGAAGAACCATTTATGGTGGGTAGTAGGGTTTTCGGCGTTGAATTTTATAATAGGTATTATTGGAGCCGTAATCGCGCAGATTGCCAATACATGGATAGGTGATAATTTGCTGTTCCCACATGTGCTTTTTTCGTCGATTGAAGCACTGGCGTTGTTTTTAATAATGCTTATAGTGCTTGTTTTCCCGTCGAAAGACGCGTTTGAATGGTAAAAATATTTAATGGGGGTAAAACGTATGGCAAAGAAAAATTATGTGCTTGCGATTGGCGGAACAGGTTCAAAGGTCGTCGAGGCTCTCTTGCATCTGTGCGATTGCGGACATTTTGACGCGGACGAAATTAAATTGTTGTTGATTGATTCAGATGAAACCTGCGGAAATAAAGTTAAGGTTAACGAAGTAATCAAAAGATACAGAGAATGCCAGATGAATTTTCGTAAAATTGATATGCAGCAGGGGTTGCGCCCGCTATTTGGAACAAGGATAGTTTCAGTGTTCCCGGCAGGCACCGGTTATGACGACGTTTTTACTGTTTCGCCGGTCAGGAATGTATCTTCAGACAAGGCGTTTAAAATAAACACCGACCTCCTTCGCGCAAACGGCAGCACCGACAGGGATGCGGCGAACTTAATGAAAGCCCTTTATAGCGAGGTTGAGTATAACAGGGATATCAAGGACGGATTTTATGCGCACCCGTCCCTCGGTTCGCTAATGTTCGCCCGCTGGCTGGACAGTTCGCCGGCGATTTCGGCACTTATACAAAGTATCCAGAATGATGCGGCAAATTTTGACCAAGTAAATATATTTATAATTGCGTCGTCGTTCGGCGGTACAGGCGCATCGGGCTTTCCAGCGTTGGCGAAGTGTATCCGCGACAGCGTAGCTTTAAGCAACCATCAAAATAAGATACATATTGGGGGTGCTTTCCTCCTCCCGTATTATACGTTCGTCATGAGCGACGGAACAAATATCAATCCTAATCTATACGATGAAGCGGCCAAAAACTCACTCAAATATTATAAGGACCAAGGGATAACGAGCTATTTTGAAAAGATATATATGCTGGCATGTCCACAAAAGATTGTAAGGGGAACCTACGCTGATTTTGGGCCGAAACAGGATAACTGGCCTCATTTGTTGGAATTGTTTGCAGCTTTCGCAACGGATTCCTTCTTTAGGAATGAACCTCTCTCTAAAACCACCAACGACAACGAAAAGTGGCTCACTTATGACATACCAGGGCGCACTAAGCTTGAAGATGTCTCGTGGACGGATTTCCCGAACAGTGACGGTTTTGAAAAGCTTTTCTCCACATTCCTAATGTTTAACTTGACATATGTTACTCTGTTCCTTGCGCATTTTATGAAGGTACATAGTGTTTCAGACGAATTTGTCAGGTTTGCCATACCCGAAAAGGAAAATCAGGTTAATTTCCGTGCGATTGAGAAATGTACAGCACTTAAGCAGGCGTGTTGGGGAGGCGGCGGGAATCGCCGTTCGGAGGTAACATCGGAAATCGTCGCTATGAAATTTAATACGCTCTACGAATATTTATGCTATTATACGGAATGGCTGTACCGCCTTGTTACTGACTATACAGGCGACTATATAGGCGGCGCGAGGATAATAAACGACCTCCTTGGGCAAAACACGAGTTCGCTTAAAAACCGCTACTTGCTGAACGCGCAATTGAAGGATGACCCCGGCGTTTACCAGTACGTAAAGGACTGGAAGCAGCAAAGTGCCGCAATCGAGGCGAGCCTGAAACACAACATAAGAGTCAGCGGCATATACGACGATTTAAGGACGGCACGCCTTGACAGCAAGGTTATCGGTAACGACGTGGATAAGGCGGCGCAGGAGTTGTTGCAGGCTTTCTATACTTGCGTTGAGAGGAATTACTGATAGATATCTAGTCTTAGATGATTGAAAAGGAGAGATACGAGTATGCAGTTGCTTCCAAATATGAAACCTACGACTGCCCAAATCAGTTTGCTTGGCGCGAAGGTTTTTACGTGTCCGAGCGGAGGAACGAGTCTGCTGGACCATGTAATTGACAATATGGATGTAAATACCTCATCAACCACCACGCCGCATTCCACGCCGTCGGCGTTTGAGCAAGCGGCTCAGACTCACACATTTTTGAAAGAACCGGGTAACTGGCCGTCCGTCGCGTCAGTAGCAATACAGAATTGGCGGGCACTTATGGTGTTGCTTGCGTTAGATAAGTTCAGCGACCCCTACGCTCCGGCGTACGGCGGGGAACGGGATAGGAAGTTTGGGATAGGCTTTCGAAGGATTCCGTTTGGGATTATTACAAATCTGAGAAATAATATAAACGTTCAGGAAGCCGATATTTCCAGCGTTGACAACCTCTTTGTGAAAAGCGCGTTAAGTTACGCGGTGCTTCCTAAGCCCCTGAGCGGTAACAAGAATTTTGGCGCGGGCGGGAATACGGACTGGCTTTCCATTTATAGTATAATTTATGATTATGACCCTAAGGGCGACTGGGACAAGGACAAAGTTATCGGAATGACGTCACCCTCCACTATAGTAACAGCCAGCAAGGATTTCAGGAGCTTAATACCCGAAGGTATTTTTAATTTTATTCCGTTCGACGGGACATTTACTCAAGCTCTCGCGGCTGACAATGGGCAATTCGGTGTTTCCGTCAACCAATTATTGGCGCAACAGTTTAAGAACTTCTCCGATGAGAGCCTAAAAGCAGTGTATGAGTGGCTGTTGAGGATAAAGGATAATTGCCCGGCGGGTTCGGTTTGTTCAGGGGCTATCGAAAGCTTTATCGAATCTATTAAGTTTAGGATAGGGTCAGCGTTGGTAAAGGATGAGTGGGATTTCCCGGAAAACCACTTCTCACAGGAAGCGTTTACGAACGATACGAATATGAGGGGTTACGAGCCGCTGAACAATTCAATGCTTAAAGTGCCGCTTGTACGGGAATGGTACGCCCTTTTCGCAATACTAGCCTTGAGAGAGATAAAGGGTATACCGGTTACAGTAAGCTCCAAGGAAATAAAGGACATTAAGGATGCGGCAAATGCAAAAGGTGCCGTTATATCCGTCGGCGGTAAGGCTATAGCTGAACTGTCAGAACATACCCTAATCGCGCCGCTGCCTGATATCGGGAAACAGGCAGGATTTAGTTGGATTGTGGATATGACGTTGGAATATGATTTCAAGCTTACTCAGTTTGAGTGCGAGTGTATATTGCAATGGCTCACTAGAATAAAGAATGACGGTAATTTTGCGATTATCAGAGGGGTTAGGAACAACGAGGCGTTAACATACGCGGAGAAATTTGAGGATATTCTGGAGAATATGCTCAGAGACCAATACAGTTCGGCTAGGAAAGCTCCGTGGGCTGAAAACAGGTTTGCGTCTATAGAAATACCTAACATTAACAACAAATTGAAAGTGTTCCAGTTAACTATCCACCCGTACATAGCACCGTTTTTTGAGGACAACGACGGAGCGTACCAACAGGCTATTTTGCGCGACTGGTTTAACGCGCTTTCAGCGATTGCATTCTCAGATATAAGGGATATTGCGATTACAACAGCAGAGGTTGCAAGCGATGACATGCGCTTTAACCTGTACGACGTACCGTCTGATTTATATAAGCATAATGTTTATAAGCGTTTCGCATATACCTTCGAGAATGAAACACAAAGGTACGACAACGAAAAGCTTGCGTTTGCCGTAACAAGCCGTTCTACAATAATTGCGGTATGCAACCCCGAAAGCGTAAAGAGGTGCGCTTTGGATACGCTGCTTGTGCCGGGAGAGCTAGATTTACCTGGACGTACGCTTATGAAAAAGAGAGGTACTACGCCGGGCAATATCAATGTGTTTGACCATGCCCTATACGACTTTGAAACCGTATTGTTAAAAGAATGGTTTGCGCAATTGATTAAAAAACTTGATATGGATACTGTGTTGTATGCGGGGGGAAGCAAGGACAAGAACGCTATAATAAAACACCTAAAAAATAAAATCGACAGCTTGGGTTATGTTTCCAGTGACAATATCGACGTTACTAACAGCGACTACGCCGTTTACGGGAGCTACTATGTCAACACCGACAAACCTGTCTCGGCTGACTCGACTATCAATACTGTAAATTCGTATATCAAGGATAATTTTTTCTCTAAATATCTGATTTTTACCGATGACCCTAGTATGAAATTAAGGAACGACACGTTCAATAGGGGGACGGAGGAATCCGTATATGCAATCCATACAAAACAGAACCACCGGTTTACGTGTGAGAGGAATGAGGGCATTGTCGTCCTTCCGCTTTCAGACAGTGCGGCGGGGAGGCTTCACAAAAATGCGCAAACAAACAGGGGAGTTGTCGAATCAGACCGCTTCGGCCTAAAATCTGTTAAGACCTATAAGGGGACGTTTGAGGATGGGAGCGAGAACCTCGAAGCGGAATTTCATTTGACGGATTCCACAGTCCCGATTATAAAAGCATTTACAAGTTCTAAAATAATACGTTGCTCGACAGTCGGCAAAATGCTCCCCGGCGTAGTGGTTTGGCCGGACGTGGAGATTGAGAACTGGACGGCTTATTTCCTTAGTATTGACCGTACAGATGCCGTCGACACTTCAGCACCTAAGGTTACGCTGCCTCAGTTTATAGAGCAGCATGAAAACCCGGCGGAAAATATTATAGAAAAATTCCCGCTTAATAAAACAGAAATAAAGGATTTGAGGTTCGATTCATACAGATGCAAATCCTACCCGCTCATGCTCAAAGTCGATTTTAGGGTTTATAATGTGCAGTCGTCCGGCTATTTGCTCGTCCGTCCGTGCGATACGCAGTATGTTATGCTTATGGACGACGACATGAGCGATGAAAGGGAACAGATAAATAAAGCGATATTGAAGGAACGGAACGAGAAGGGCTACGTTAGGAATAGCGATGCAGGCACAGCGGTAATCGGCATAGACTTCGGAACGACGAACACGACCGCTTTTATGAGGTACAGCAAAGCTCCGGCTGACGCGCCGGGCGACGAGCTGGATTTTAGGCTTGCCGGGACGAACTACGTCACACACGGCTATTTTGCCAACAACGCATCTTCAAGACCGTACGACTCAATCGTTGCGCAGCATCCTATATACGACCCCCAAAACAGGGAAGTACCCGTTAATGTTCTAACATCTACGCTTATGAAATATAAGTCTTTGGCGGAAATCCCGTTAATTGACGCGAATATTTATAGGCTTGTAGGGCATGAGATTGTATGATGACAAGCTCCTCAACAGACCTGATAAGCTGTTTATGCACAGCATGAAGTGGAACGACGTAACGCCGGAGGATATTAGGGTGTTCTTCCTCCAGATAACGATGATGTGCTGTATTGCCGCGATTAAGAAATATCGAATATCAAATATTGAGATAAGAATTTCGTATCCTATAAGCCTGCCAGAAAACAACAGGATGCTCATAAAGGAACAATGGGACTTAATTACGGGAAGCAAATTAAAAAACCTTGTTGGAATAAACGTCACTGTATCAGATGGCGGCGCGGATAGCTATTTTTACTCTGAGAGTTATGCCTCTGGTACCGCGTGCGTTAAATGCAAGGGTCTTTACGCGAAGAACCATGAATTCGTTCTTGCCGACCATAACGAGGGTTTTGTCTGCGTGGATATTGGCGGCGGCTCAACTGATATATCCGTATTCTGGCACGATACACCGCCAAGAGAAACTATATCAATTCCGTTTGCCGGACAGCTCCTTCTGTCGGCGGCGGGTACAGAACCGTACCGTGAACGTACAAAGCAATTTTTAAAGACAATACACACCGAATTGCATACACAGCTAAGGAAGTTGACGACCGCGCAACAGATTGAAATAGGTCTGGCAAACCTAAAAAATGGCGCAAACCAATTATTGCTTTTTGAAACTCCGTCCCGACTGGATATGGCGAGGACAAACGGAGAGTTCGCGTTCCTTGTTGACGTTATAGTAGGTAATTTCGCCTATATATATAACTCAATAAACAAAATCAAAAAGGAAGATGCAGATTTTGTACAATTTATCTCAACCTTTAGGACAAAGGACCACGCGCGTGAATTTTTAGCAAACATAAAGTTCGGATTATCATCAATGGCGTACTTTATCGGTACCTTTCTAAGGAAGCTTATAGATGAGGGAAGATTCGATTTAATCAGGCACGACATGCTCGACCACGACTCACTGAAACTCTATTTTGCGGGTACTGGTTCTAAGGTACTTGATTGGTTCGTCTCCAATGAGGAAAGAGGGTTAAGTAGCTACAAATTAGGTGCGGAGCAGACAAAATACATCTTAAAGCAATATATCAAGAAGGGGCTTGGTACAGATAGGGAGCTTGACATCGAAATTTACCGAAGCCATAAGCCCAAACAGGAAGTGGCGATGGGGCTGGTTCATGCCGAAGCCTCCCAAGCTGCAATGAACGCGTTGAAAAAGGATTCCCTTGTTAAGCTTGATATAGAGGGGCTATATTTCTCGGCGCACAGAAATCCAAGTTTTAAATTTAAAGAAGTGGTTAAGAGGAGGCTTAAAGAAATCGGGTACAGCCTTGAAGATGCAAACGCTCTGACATCAGGCTCAAGCAACGAGAAGGTTTATGAGGATGTGACCAAAAAGCTTAACCCGCTTTATGAGCCTGATAATGTAGCAAAGTATAAGAGTGAATATTTTAATGTCGTGGGCAGCTTCCTAAAAGCATTTTATGAAATTTCGCCCAACGACTACAGCCTAATATTCCGCGATGTGGAAGTCGACCCGGATGGAAAGTTGACGATTGAAGAAAACAGGGCTCTTGTAACCCACCTTGACAGACAGTTTGCCCTGCTCGTTTCAAAGCTTAATAGAGCAAATGCCGATGAGCTTCCTATGCCGGTTGCGGAATTTCTGCCGTTTATCCTGTTAAAGTATGTGTCGCTTATAATAAAGGGAACCTATGTCAAAAATGATGTGAGATAAATGACAAGGAGGATGACACTTGGACAGGATTAGGGATAAGATAAAGCCGCATTTCGCGATAGTTGCTGTAATGGCGTTCGTAATGGCGGTAATTCTCCCGTTTGCCGTTAGCCTCCCCTTTGCTCCCACCCTCTCCGTTTATGCGGCGGGGGAAGGGAGTACCGATATGGAGGCTCTCAAAGCAACTCTGCACGAAACATTGAAAACATTGAAGAATATGCAGAACAACGGGGAAGACAACAGCGAGTTGGCGGGATATATTGACAGGGCAAGAGAAGTCCTTGATAAGTCCGATAACGGCGGAGCGACAGTTGACGAGATAAAATCAGAGATTACAGAAATTAACAACATGATATCACTTAAGTATGGTAAGGATTTCTCTGGTTTTCATGAGGCTTTAGCCGTATACTCGCAAAAAAAGAGTGAAGATTACACTGCAAATACGTGGGAAAATCTGGTCAATGCGGTAGATAGTGGAGTGGAAGAGGTTCAAAATAACTCCCTGACGGTTGAGCAGACAGTCATTAATGATAAAACTGTAACGATAAAACAGCAAATAGAAAACCTTAAACGTGCCGGAAATTCAACTGACGGTAGCTTGTGGATGATTGTAGCGATTGTAACGATAATCGCCAGCCTAGTCGTCGTAGTGATGTTGTTTATAATCCCCATATTCAGGGGAAGGGATTTTGATAGGGATGTGGGGAGTCGCATGGGAAGGGATACAAAGAAGGAAACGAGAGCCGAAAAAAGGCAGGATGACGGACGAAACCGGGGAGCTTATGACGGTGCGGACATACCTTCGAGCGGAGTATCCGGTTTTGAACAGCAAATATATGATAGACTAGATGAGCTATTCGTAGCGGATGACGATTTGTTGCAAAAAATACGTGATTTGGCAGAATCACAAAGTAGGATAAACAGGATGTTTGACGACCGGTTGAAGGAACTTGAATCCGAAATTCAAGAAATTAACAGAATATGTTTTAACCAAGGTAATGACATTAAACAAATTAACGAGACTCTCAAGTCAATAAGCAGGGGCGAGCAAACTGGCTCAGGCTTTGGTTATGGCGCACCGCGGGTTGAGGATGACGAAAACAAATATGAGGACCACAGAACCTCTCTAATTGACACAATGGTGCGGGAATTTAACGATTGTGTAAAACACCCATCCAAGAAGGAGGATTTTATCCGCAAATACCAAAGCAAGGAATTTGGGCGAAAGAGCGCATATGGAGCGCTTGACATGCATGAGGCTACGGAGCGGCAGTTTTCCGTTGTACAGGGCGGGGGGCGCATGTGGCAGTTAACGATAAGCGGTATTAGCGATGAATATTTTATAGTACCGCTGCCCAACTACATGGGAAGCGTCGACCAAATAACGGGTAGTAACATATTTTTCAGATATACCGCCAAATACGGCGATTACATCCTCATAGACCCCGCCATTATAGAAATCGACTTCTCCGACAACTCTGTAAACTTAATAAAATCGGGACATTTAGCTTAAAGTAAAGAGTAATGTCAAAACCCCGGGATTTTGCCCCGGACCGTTTTCGCAAACGAAGAACCTCATTTTGCAGCAATTCGTTTGGGTGTACCTGCACCCTTGTTTATGACATTTCCTTAACATTGAACCTGACTTAGATTTTAGGGGTATAAAATATGTTTATTGATATCGCTTACCATCGATTTAGGGAATTGAATACTCAAGCTAACCAGCCTGATTGCCCGCGGAAGCCGTTTGATATGTGGCGGCTTGTGGAGGGCATACGGAAAGGTGCGTCCGATGGGTCACGTGATAGTTCCGGCTTGAACGCGGAATTGAGTTTGTTTTTTGCCGTGTATAACGGTGATACAGTTTACCATGACGCGGTGGAGTGCTATTCGTCACTCTCGGCGGCTTTATCGGCTGACGGGTACGGTTATTACGTGGAATTAGTTAAGGCAAAGAATTGGCGGCTCATAATTAAAGCACTGGCGTTGGTATCGGTATGTACCTACGATATGTCGCTTATGGCGGCGGCCTTCTGTAATATTGTCGCGCGCATGATGAAGGACGGTGTCTTTATCAATAGGGGACGCAACGAGTTCGATTTCGAGTTTGAAAAAGACGAGATTGACGAGCAACTGGCTTTCCTAACACCATTGTCCGCCGTATTCCGGGAGTTCGAAACGGCGTATGAGGAAACATATAAGTTTATATGTGACGATATTGAGTGCGAAAAAAGAGCCGCCCCTAAAATTGGCGGGGATTTTGATTATTTTAAGAATAAGACGGAATATGTAGGTACACTCCATAAAGAGGGGAACGGCAGGATAAATGCGGCACGGTCTATTATAGATAAAGGACTGAATCTCTACAAAGAGAAAAAGGATAATATTATTGGCGAAACTATTGGGATTATTGCGAATGTTTGTTGCGTTGACCCAACACCTATCAGCATGTATGTTGATAGCAAAAAAAAATTAATAAATAACTACGCGGATTTGCTTACCAACGCCAAAAAAATATTGTTTGAGCCGCTTTGCCGCCTTGCTACAAACGAAGCGACGGCTAAAGGTTTATACACCATCTACGATGAGTCATTTTTGATTCATTGCCGGGGAAATGACTGCAAGAAACTTTATTCGCGCAGGATAAATGGATGGCAGGGTGAAGGAATGGGTGGTTTGCCAAGCCTGAGCCTCATTTGGGAGAGCGACCACGAAATACTCGACATAGCCGTTATCAAGGGCATTTCCGGGGATTGCTTGGCTATTTCATTCGGCAACATTGTAGAGAGGATGAAAATCGTTTCGTTAGGTGACAATATCGCTCTCAAAGGTTTAGCAAAACCCATTTTGGCGGAACATCCTGACAGGCAGAGTGTTTGCGTAACTTCCTTTGGAAAGTATTTGGCACTGTCAAATGGCACAGATGCAGTATGCGGTATAGTTGGAAAACCGGCTTCGTTCGCTGACAGTGAAAGGCATTTCGGAGCATTATGCAAGATTATAGGCGATGTACACAGTATTAGGTTTAGCGACCTCACCGTTGCGTTTAACGAAGGTTCTATATTTGCAGGGAAAAAAGACGAGATTGTCATTAATAGGGGTTCATTGAAGTTAAAAATATTTAAGCCGCACGATGCGGCTGTTTCCGTTGTGAGGTACATTGACGGCATTATGTATACATGTTCGGCGGACGGTCGAATACGGGCTTGGAAACCGGATGGCAAGAAAAGGCTCTTTACTATTGACGCGCATAAGCCGTTGGTAGGTTTATGCGTCACGGAATTATACATAGCAGTATTAACTGACGACGGCGAGTATATCTTCTACAGCCGTAATGGATTATTGGCTTTGGCAAAAGGGGCGTGGAGATTAGGATGGCTAATAGGTTTGCTTCCCAAACAGGAACGGAAGGCTATCGGGCGTTTATTAAGGAAGCCACCGTACAGGACGTAAGCCTTTCCGACGGTGAACGGATGAGTATGTGCTTTTTCCTCTACCCTCTCGGTACGCTTGAGCTTCTTGAGGAAAAAAGGGAATCGACGGATAGTGATGTTTTTTTTACACTTGCTGTAAGCTCGTATCTGGGGCTTTTTACAGAAAAGGACGATAAAAAGGCGTTCAAATATTTTGATTTGCTTGCTAGCGAATACCAGTCACCCATAGCCAAGCTTATACGCGCTAATTTTTACCTTTTGGGTATAGGTGTTGAACGGGATGTTACAAAAGCGTTCGAAACTTACCGCGACATGCGGCATGACAAATTCGCGCTTTACAACTACGCCTATTGCAAGGAACTGGGTATCGGTACCGAAAAAGACGAACTTGAAGCGTTCGGGTTATATAAGAAGCTTTGCAAAAGCGGGAGGTTCCCGCTTGCCGCGAACAGGTTGGCGAACTGCTATTATTACGGTATTGGTACGGAGCAGAACCTCTTTGTGGCAAGAAATTACTACGAAGATGCAGCGGAGGCCTGCCATCCGCAAGCATTGTTAATGCTCGGTCATATGCATTATTTTGGGATAGAATGTATCCCTGATGCTGAGGAGGCGTTTGAATACCTTCACAAAGCGAATGAAACAGATTCCAATTTTACATTTTATGAAACGCTTAATATCAGAGATGTGAGCTTTGGCTATGCTATTAACATTGATTTTCCCTACTTGCGTAAGTTATCCGATGATTACCCCAACAACGATTGGTACTCTATGCTCCTCTGCGACAGGTACATCAAAAAAGATGATTACGAACGGGCAAAACCCCTCTTGGAAAAATTGATCCGCAATGAATATTGCGAGATAAAATATATATATTACGATTTAATGAGCAAGGGTGCTTATAGTGACCCATACGGGGACCATTTGCTGGAATTGGCTAAGTTGGCATATGTCCATTACCATAATGGTGCAATGTCCTACCTTTCCTCCCGATATTTTGAATATGTGACAAGAGTGGGTTTTACGGACGGAGAAAAGGCGAAGGATGAAGATAAGGATATCCCCACGCTGCTAGTTCTGGACAAGGAACGTTACATGCGTGACTGTACGCTTGCGGCATTTGAAAAGCTTTCAGGTCATACAGAGGGTAATTTATTTGTTTTTCCGTGGGTGATATACGAGAGGGCATGTATACGCTATTTCGGGTTGGGTGTGGAAGCCGACAAGATAAAAGCACTCGAAGATATAGGCGAGTTTTACGACCAAGATTATTACAAGAGCGGCTTGATGAGCGCATTGTTGGCGTGGAATAGGCTAAAGGACGGCATTAACCTTTCCGAAATAGGATTGGCGAAGGAACATCTGGAGCGTTTGCGGTTAAGCGCGGAAAGCATGGAGTTTGACGCTATAAAAATCCTGTACATAAATTTTGCAAACGATTTTAATTCAATAAGCAAGCCGTCGGATAAAATTACTGGCGAATTAACAATGAAAACCGCCGAAAGTATACGTAATAAAAAATTACGCTACTTCATGATGGCTTTGTGCGCCGAGAAACGGGGTGTTAGACCGGGCAAGGCGAAAAGAACTGGTGATGGTAGAGTGGGTGCCGGTGATAATTCCGGCACGGGAATTGATTATGAGGAAATATGCGGATTATATATAAATTGCATTAGAGAAATCGCGCCGCCCGTGTTGTCTGCCAACACAGGTGATGTGTGCGATAATGCTATAATAGACGCGCTAGTTTCTTATCTGGAAGGGCGTTGCTACCATAAATACAGAGATATTGACAGTCTCTGCTTTTATCGCCTTGGAGAACTGTACCTATACGCGGGCTACGACTATAACAATTCGTCGCGGTATTACAGGCTTGCCGCCGACGACGCCGAATTTCCGTACAAGGACAAAGCCTTATTCGAGTTACTACGCACGATGTGCGTACGCAGACGCTTCTTTTCAGCCGAAAATATAGAATATGTTTTTGCGAGTGCGAAGCTTGCAAACGGCGAATTTACCGACGGTGATATGCGGAGACTTGGGAGGAACAACAGCGATATCTATCACATCCTCCGTTTTTACTTTGATACGTGGCGCGATAGGAACAAATCGGTGCTTTTTCAAGAATTACTGAACCATAAAAATTCTGTTGCATTATTCCTGAACAATTTGGGCGATATCGATAACGCCGAGTTTGCCAATTTCTATTTTGACGAAAATGGGGAACAAAGCATTTTCCAAAAAGAGCCGAAAATACATTTCCAGACAATCGTATATGCTGCCAAAAATATGATGTTCGAATACGCGGTAAATTTGGAAACTGGCGTTGGCGTAACCGCTGATAAACCACGCGCAACGGACTATTTCAAAGCCATGAAAGAAACAGACATCCGGGCGGGGTTGCGTTTGGCAGATATATATTGCGGGCAGAATAGAATAGGGGACGCGGTGAAAATATACCGGGATTATACGGATAGAAACGTGCCTGAAGCGTTTATTAAACTTGCCGGCTTGGCGAAAAGCGGCAAAACAAGGGATTTTAGCGACGACAGCATAACGAGGTTACGCATAAGGGCGTCGATGCTGAAAAATAAATATTCTGAAAAGTAATAGATAATAAAGTAGCGGCTAACAAAGTAACCGATTAAGGAGATGGGGAAATGTTCCGAAAAAACGCAGTTTGCATTGCCATTGTATGCGTTTTGTGTATTCTTGTGTCCTGCGCGGGTTCATTGGAGGATGCGTACAAGGAGTGGTACCCGACACCTCACAATGAGGAGGGCGGAGAGCAGTCAGGGGGACAATCCGAAAATCCACCGACCGTTAACAAACCTTCAACCGAGCCGACAGAAAAACCGTCGCCCCAAGACAACCCTGCCTCCGAAACCAGTACCAATATCAATGTTAATAATGATTCTAACCAAAATCCTGACGGAGACAATACTGGAGTGGACAGGGGCAGCGAAGAAATTATTATACCAAGTAAGATAAACCTGCTCATAACGGACTGGATTGGTTGGAAGCCGATAATAGATGCAAACGGCGGTGCAGTAACAACCCCAGAATCGATATACGGAAAGATGGGCATAGACGTGTCGATAACGGTAGCAGACAATCTTAACCCGGACAGCTATTCCGGTGAAATAAACGCTGTCGCCTGTATGATAAACGACTATGACGACTTACTAACGAGCACACCCGACGACAGAAATATGCGTATTGTGTATATCCCTGTCAAATCTGACGGTTGGAATATAATGTTGAAGAAGCAGGACAACGTATCAACCATTAAAAAAATAAGCATTGGCATAATGAGGGATTCCGGTGCGGACTACCTGCTCTCAAACGATGGTCCGTTGGATACTTATCTGAAGGGGAATGGGTACGGCAGTTTTGCCGCCGTTCTCTATGATAGCTATGAGGATGCATTTAAAGAATTCGAAGCGAACAAGCTTGATTTTGTCTGTATGTCCGCTCAATATTATTACTTGTTGGGCAGCGCCGCCAATAAATATGAGATTGCATGGGACGATAGCGGTACGCCGCCATATGATACGGCTGTATACGGGGTCGTCGCATTTGACGATGCCGTCCTCGCAAACAAGGCACTTGTAAAGATGTTTGTTTTCGGAGCGTTAAAAGCCGAAGCAGAGCTGCAAAGAAGCGATTACACTTATGTGCGTGCTGTTTTGCCGTCGTGTAGGATTGACGACAACCTGACAGGGAAGCTAATTAAAAATGTGAGCTTTATTGACCATAATAACAACATACGCATACTAAATAACGGGTATGTCCAACTTCAAATACTAAGGGATACCGCAAAGTATGACGCCGAAGATTTGGTCGAACCGTATTTTCTACGGGTATTGCATGAGCCTGAGAGGGTTGTTATGATGGAGGAGGGACCGACTGTAACCGTTACTCCTGAGCCGACCCCTAAGCCCAGCACCACGCCTAAGCCGAATACCACACCAAAACCAGCCGCAGCTACCCCAAAGCCAGTGACTGTTCTGACAGCCGTGGAGGAATTTCCGATTCCGGCATATTTTATCGGCAATGATTCGGTGGAATACGTCAAGGGTAACGAACAAATAAGGTTTGTGAACGAAGCACAGGCGAAACTACAGCTAGACAAATTCATAAACTACGCGAACGATGAAGCACACAAGGGCTACAAGATATTGATTGAGGGATACATAGCAAACGTAACCGGCACGGACAGCGCGGAGGACAATGCACTGGCAAAGGGAAGAGCGCAACTGGTTTACGACTACCTAAAACAACACGGTATAGACGAGAAGCGTTTACTTACCCCAATCGGCAAGTCGGGCAATGATTCACGTGCAACCGCAGAAACCAGCGCTGTTATGCGCAAAGTACGCGTTTATCTTATGGGCGAGAAATAAGTCAAAGTCAAGTGAATTAACGAGGAATTACATGTCCCCTACGAATTTTAGATCCGTAGGGGCTTTCATGTAAATCATAATTTGGCACGTAATTCCATCAATATCTTTCCTAGGTGGTTTTGCCCTTCTATATTTGCGCATTCTGAGCAGGTGCAATTGCCATAGAAATTGTCATGCCAAGTGTTACCTTCGGTAATCTGCGCGTCGCCAGTATCCTTTAGCAATGCTGCCAAATCAGGGTTTTCTGTAAATTTTATTCGTACAACTTCCCTCATAACATCCAATTTTACCTGTTCCCAGTCTGCGCGACGCTCTACTTCGTTTCCTAAATGCTTTGCCCGCCCCCCAGTTAAGTTACGGAACAACACCCGAAGGTTTATATCAGCGCATTTTGCCGCTTGATAAGCAGATTCGGAGTTCGCATAATTCTCGCCTTCATATGTAATATCGCATCGGTAAAAATTGCTGAGGAAATAATATTCTTCATAAAACATATTAATCTTATTTTTCGTGTTAAACACATTAACTTTAGTAATCGAAATGCACTCATCATTGTCGAAACGCATAACAACGACCCATGGCATAATATTAACCATAGTGCGGAAATCGTCATAACCGTACGAATTATCATAATAATTGATAATAGTGGACAGTGCAGTGCCGTGAGTTCCGATGGCGATATTCTTATCCTTATATTTATTCAAAACATCTTTTAGCGCAGAGATATTCCTGTCTTGAACCTCAGAAAGACATTCACCGCTCGGTGGTTTATAGTTAAAATCATCCCAAAGCCGCTTAATAAACGTATAAAAATCAGTATCGTCAAGCTTAATTCCATCGCTTTCGCGCTCCCTGAAATCCCCAACAGTCACGATAGGAAGGTCAGCCGAACTGGCAAAATCGGAAACAGTATCGACTGCCCGTTTGTAAGGGCTTGACAACACGGCATTAATCTCCTTATCCCGTAAAAACTCAGTAACAAGCCGCCGGTCAGCAAACCCCTTCTCAGTGAGCGGTCTGGTCAATCCATCCCGAACATTAATATCTGATTCGGCATGTCGTATAAAATAAACTGTAGTCATAAAAAAACCTCGCTTTTTAATCATAGTCCTAAAAAATGTCCATCGTTCTACAATGTAAGATAGTTTTTCCTTGATATTCTCATTAAACACTATTTTGTTTCTCTTTTCAATACCTGACATAACTTTTATTCCGGCGTACGTAATAGAGTGAACTTTTTGTGCAAACGTGGCATGGACATACAGTGGCTAGTTTAGCACGACATTAAATTCATGAATGTTAATGAAAATTAAATTTATTGCATTATTTTATTGACATATGTTCAAAAATGTTATATATTATTAATTAACCTTAACAAACGTTAACGTTGATTAATAATAAAGAGGGGGATTATTTATGTTTATTGAGGAACGCCATTCCGCTATTTTGGGTATTATCAAGGAGAACGGCAGAATTTCTGTCGGAGAGATTCAAGAAAAATTTGATGTGTCGATTGATTCGGCACGCCGTGATTTACGCATATTGGAAGAAAAGGGGCTGCTCAAGAGGACACACGGCGGCGCGATACCGCCGGGACAGGTCGGATTTATGCCGCCGAGAGTCAGGACTTTCGGGGATTTTGAAATTTTTGACAATTACGCGGCGATAGCGAAAAAGGCGGCAGGATATATTAAGGAAAATGACGCAGTATATCTAACTAGCGGGTCGGTCGGTTTTTTAATGCTCAAATACCTTCCCACTGATTTCAGGTATACCTTAGTCGTTAATTCCGTATCGCTTGCCGACGAATTGAAGTATCGAGACAATGTGGATGTTTATATAACGGGGGGTAAGATGCGTATGCATAGCACCGCATCATTAGTTGACTCGTTTGCTGCATCGTTCGTGAAAAATATGCGATTTGACTTAGCGTTTATGACTGGCGCAGGGTATGACGCGGAGTTTGGATTATCTAACGGAACCGGCGAAACCGCGGAATTCCAGAGAGCAGTAATCGGTAATTCGCGTAAAAACATACTACTTATGCCGAATGCTAAAATCGGGTTCAAGGGGTTTATAAAGGTTTGCAGTGCAGGGGCGTTCGATACGCTTATAACTGATTGGGATGCTGTGGAGGACGAGCTTGCTAAAATCGAGGAGCTTGGCGTTAATGTCGTTATCGTCGAGAAAGAGCAATAAGCGAAAACTCTAGCTTTGTCCAATATCAGCAGTTCCGTTTGCATATAACCATTGCAGAACACCTATTAGGAATACGCTGACGAATATGGAACTCCCTCCGTAGCTGATGAATGGAAGGGTAATACCCGTGAGTGGTATAAGCTTAGTTACCCCGCCTATAATAATAAATGTCTGGAATGCAAAAAGCCCCGTAATACCCATACATAATAGGCTGTAAGCCCTCTTATCGCATTTTAAAGCAGCGCGTATCCCTCTGTAAAGCACAATGCCATAGACAGCTATCAATAATATGCCGAATACCCCCCCGAACTCCTCGCATACTGCCGCAAATACCATGTCACGCTCTATTACGGGAACAGTTTTTGACATACCTCTGGTTAAGCCGCTGCCAATTGCGCCGTATGTCGTTATAGCGAAAAGGGATTGCGTTACTTGATAGCCTGTGTTGTCTATATCTGCCCATGGGTTAAGCCACGCCGAAAATCTAACGCGAATGTGGGGAAAAATATAGTACGCAAGCACGGAAGCCCCACTCGCCACTATGAAAGCCAGGAGTGTTATGAGTGGCTTGCCGGCGGACGCGTAAAACAGCATTAGGAATGTCATAAAGAACATCAGGGCGCCGCCCAAATCCTTTTGAATGACCAATATTATTATTATCATGGCACATGAAACAGCGGCGATAATTGTGCGAGGGGTGAACAATCCTCCATATTTGGCGAATGTAGATGCGAGGTAGAATACATAAAATACCTTAACGAACTCGGAGGGCTGGAAGCTGAAAGAGCCTATTTTTACCCAGTTAGAAGCACCAAATTCCTCCGAACCTAAACCGGGTATAAAAACAAGGATAAGCATTACAAGACCGGCTGCAAGATAAAAATACTCCAGCTTTTCAAACTTACGCGTTACCTTGAACGCGACGGGTATTAAAAGCGCAAAAGCATAACCTGCCAGGCAAAACAGCAATTGCCGCCTTAATAAATCAGGATTTAGGCGTTCAAGCATTACAAAGCCTATGGAGGCTATGAAAAAAACGCCGTTCCACATCAACGGACAGCTATTCCTAAAAATTTTCTGCGACGTATACATTGCCGTAACGGTAAAAATTAGTACGCCTGCGCTGTCAAGGAGTGCGTCAATCTTAAATGTGTTGTTCTGCCTGTCGACAGAGAGGATGGTGAACGAAATTAGGAGAAAAACTATTATACCTATCCTTTGCTTTGCTATCGCCGCCGACGCGTTCGATTTTACTATGCCGCTCCCCAGCCCAGCGCCGGGGAGTTTCCGCTCATTATAGAAATATACGCCGCTCTCCCATATGAAAAGGGAGGCTATTAAAATAAATATATACCTGCATATCAAAATAACTAAATCTAACATTTAAACGCTTCCCCTGTAGAAATGCCCGTAAGTAATGTTAAATTCGCCGCGCTTTTCTATGAATTTCTCGACACTCTTACTGTCCCTAACTCCGTCTGTAAAAAGCTTAATAATATCCGAAACATCACCGTTTGTTTCGTCAGTAAACGAAAGCCTTGTAAAACCCACGGGGGTATTGCCCACATCGCGCATTTTAGCCGCCATAAAAACAGGACGGTCGTTTAGAATATGCGCCATGCAAACGGCGCAATTGGTGATTATCGGGAAACATACCCCTGTTTTGTCCTTTAAGCTGTAGCCACCAGACTTGCCTTTTAACTTGCAATACTTTCCAGTAGGCTTGTTACCCTCATAAATGCCAACAGGACATTGCTGTGTTGTCATCAGTATTTGTTTTCCGTAAATTATAATTTCCGTATTACTGTCTGCAAATTCGTAAATATCATCAAAATTAAGCTCTACAGACAGTGACGCTGTGTCTGCGTAGCCTTTATAAAAATCCAATGCACAGCCGTTCGATATGTTGAAATGATAATCGGCAGTGATGTTTTTACTGGTCTGCGTTTTGCGTAACTCATATAGCTGTCCTGCGGTTCTCGCCAGATAACCATTAATTGCAGTTTTCTCCAGAAGCGATATTGGAGAATCCTCAATGTCTCTTTGGATTGACGGCAGCGCGACGAAAAATTCGACTCCAGCGTCAGCACATTTGCCTGCGGCTAAATTGACGGATTTGCACAAATCACCAACCTGAAATATATCGAGTTCGGCGTAAATACGGGATACAGCCGTGCCTTCGCTTACAGAAGCAACCACTGCATTTAATTGCTCCTCTGTCATGACCGAAACAGTTAATTTTTTACTGCCCCCTGCCGCACTTTTTTCCCTTTTTGGCAATACTGCGTTGACAGCTTTCATTTTGTACTGTTCTATTATTTTTCTTTCAAGGGTAGCCGTTGCAGCGCGTCTAGTTTCGTTTATTTGGGATATCCCTATAAATATACCGTCGCCTATGTTACATTCCTCAAATTCAACAGAAAACGGTGTGCCGCCTGTTTTGGACAATTGCTCCCTGATTTTGTCCTCCGTGACCGGTCGGTTTAGGGACTGCTGAACGCTCCCCCCAAAAGCCTCTGCTTTTAAACCGCCATAACTTAACCTGACGTAAAAATCCTCGCCCTCTATTGCCTTGCAATAGCATTTTATTTTAATCTTCCTTGTATCCCCTTCGGAGGAAACTGTCAGCTTGTCGGTTAACGCCTTATCGTAAGTTTTGTACACAAGGTCACCGTTCTCTATTTCAAAATCACCCTGAATATTTATAACACACTTTCCGCCCGGCTCTATCCTTTTTGATACGCCACCGCCGGGATGGGGCTGTTTCTTTGTCCATATTTCAAGCCCGTCGCCGGGGTTTAGGGGTTTGTCAGACAAAATTACACATTTCTGCAATACATCATCATACGACAATACCTTTCCTATGCAAACTCCTATACTCTTAGGCGACTTTATGCTCATCATTGAAAAAGATGAATGGTTTTCGAAATAGCCTTCAGTGAAACCGCCCCGGTTAAATACCTGTGCTAAATCGTTTTCTGTTTCCGGTGAAACGGTAAAATTTCCGTCTGCAATGCCGTCAAGACCCATTCTGTATGACGACGTTACCTGATAAACATATTCGGGGCTTTTCATTCGCCCTTCTAATTTAATCGCTGAAACCCCAGCACCCGCTATCTTATCAAGAACGCGTAGTCCCATTAAATCTTTGGGAGAAAGCAAATAGCCGGTTTTTACCGGCGCTTTGTCAAGCATGAGCGTATAGAACATTCGGCACGGTTGCGCGCACCTCCCGCGATTACCGCTCCTTCCGCCGATAAAGCTCGACAGCAGGCACCGCCCCGAATAACAATAGCATAATGCACCGTGGACGAAAACTTCTGTTTCGCTCTCGGTATTCCCGCTTATACCAGCTATTTCCGCGAGGGAAAGCTCCCTAGCCAGTACCACCCTGCTGAAGCCGTTTTCCTCTAGGAACAATGTGTCGTTTAAACTGTGTGCTGTTGTCTGAGTGCTTGCGTGCATGGGGATATCGGGGAAGAATTTTGTTATAAGTGCCGCTGTCCCCATATCCTGCACTATGAACGCGTCAGCACCGGCACAATACGCATTTTCAATAAATCTCAAAAGAGCGGAGAGGTCTGATTCCTTATAAATAGTATTAACCGTTATATAAACCCTTACGCCTCGTAAATGACAGTAATCAATCACCCGTCCGATATCGCTGTCTTCGATATTTTCGGCGGCAATTCTTGCGTTGTGTCTCTTACCCCCGAAGTATACCGCATCGGCTCCGGCGTTGACCGCCGCAATTACACTCTTTTCAGAACCGGCGGGGCTTAGAAGCTCCGGTACATTATAAAATTTATCCATTTATTTTCCTTTCTCGTTTACCCTGTAATTGCCCTTCTCGTTCCTTCTCATATTTGCTAAAATCCTCTTTTAATTGGTCAAGCTCTTTTTTTACTTTAAACATTTCGTCAGTGATATTGACTGCCGCATAGATTAAGCGCGTCTGGAGAGATAACCCGCCAGTCAGGGGGTCGTGTGACTTTAGCGGTTCGTTAGCTTTTAGCTCGATGTAATGCGCCAATTTTTTTATATATTCCTCCGATTCATCGCTTCTTATGCGGAGTTCCTCACCACATATATCCAGAAAAAATTCATTTATAGCCATAATAAACCAACCCTCCGTGATTCGCGGCATTTCTCTCATTATACCATACAAATACAATTTTTCCACAATATATTATGAATCCAGTGGCTGAATTTAAGGAATAATAATGTCAACAAACTGCGAAGGAGGAATTATAATGAAGAAGGCGTCTCTGAGGAGGACAAAGAGGTTCATTGCGGTATGTTTTACTGTTACCCTCTTATTTTCCGCACCGGTTTATGCAGCAACCGACACATACACCGTACAAAAAGGGGATAGTTTATGGAAGATAGCGCAAAAATATCAGGTTGGCGTATCTGAGATAATCGGTGCCAACCCGCAATTTAAAGACCCAAGCCTAATATATCCGGGTGACAAGGTAACGATTCCCTTACTTGACCCGCAAACATTGAGTATAGAGGAAGAAGTAGTGCGATTATGCAATGCAGAGCGCGCGAAACACGGCTTACCTGCTTTAACTCTTAATTGGCAAGTCGCACGTGTAGCGCGTTACAAATCAGACGATATGCGAGACAACAATTATTTCAGCCACACATCACCGTCATACGGTTCGCCGTTCGACATGCGGCAAAAATTTCAAGATATCCTATTCAACCGCTGGTGAAAACATAGCCAAAGGTCAAAAGACGGCGGCGGCTGTTGTAAACTCGTGGATGAACTCTGAGGGACACCGCAAAAACATCCTAAGCAGCAGTTTTACCGAGATAGGTATAGGCTACTCCACCGGCGGTGGCGGTCCTTACTGGACGCAGATTTTTATCAGACCTTAGAGTCAAAGTCAAAACCAAGACCAAAACCTTGGGGCGCTGCCCCAAACCCCGCCAGGAGCGCGCCCCTGGACCCGCGCTTTTGTTTATGGCATTTATCGGTTTCCCTTAGTCTAAACACTTAATTTACAAAAGAAGGGTCCAGGGGTGTGCCCCTGGCAGGGGTTTGGGGCGGTGCCCCCAAGGTCTTGGTCTTGATGTTAATCTTTTTTCTTTTTCTTTTCCAGTTTAGCCGCTTCTTTAGCTTTAGCCGCTTTTTCCTTAGCGGCTTGCTTTAATTCGTGTTCGGATTTCATGCCTTTTACACCTACAATGTATAGCCCCGCCAAGTCCACTTTATAGGTCTTTTTAGGGGTCAGCATCGCATAAATACGCTTGTCGCACATTAAAGTCAGTATTTGAGGTCCGATTTTCGCTTTGATAAAGTACATCTTCATAAATTTGTATAGCTTAGGCATGTTGTCGGTTACTACTTTTGGTAGGTTGACGTTCGCTGCCTTATCGTGACGCTTGTCTATTACATATATGCTCGCTGGCATCTTCGATTTCTCTATTAGGGATTGCTGGTCCACAGTCTTTTTCGATGCCCACCGGTTAGAAAAAAATAATCCCGCGACAACTATGCCGCCTATCACTAATAATATTATGATGATATCTTGTGGCTGCAATTTAATTCCTCCTATGTATGTTTTTTGTGCTGTTTATTCTGCGGGCTTTGGTTTTTCACCGAAGTACTGGTAATAATCGGTTTTTATCATTCCGTTAAACAGCTTCCGCTTTGCATCCGCTTTCCTTCCGTACAGTTTTTCAAAGTTCTCGTCGCTCGTTATGACATATACGGACCACTTGCGGTCATTTTGGAACATCTCGCCTAATCGCTTGTATAGCTTTTTAACCTCTCCCGATTCGCCAAGCCGTTGCCCATACGGCGGGTTTGTTATCATTACGCCGTATTCTGACGGGATTTGTGCATCGTACACGTCTTTTGTTTCAAAATGTACAGTCCGAAACACCGGCTCTTTTGCGTTATACCGGGCAAGCTCAATCGATTTGCCGTCGATATCGAGCCGTATATCTCCGCCTTTGTATCAGTTATTACGGAGCGGGCTTCTTCCTCGCGTCCTTCCACATCTTTGACGGTATTTGCTCCCATTTCTCGGACGCGAAATGCCTTTTAAGCCCCGGCGCAATATTTTTTGCTATCATCGCCGCTTCTATCGGGATTGTGCCGGAGCCACAGAACGGGTCAAATAATACTCTGCCTTTCCGCCAGTAACTAAGCTCAATCATTGCGGCGGCAAGGGTTTCCTTTATAGGAGCTTCTATCGCTTCCGGTCTGTAGCCGCGCTTGTGTAAACCGGGTCCTGTTGTGTCAATTGTAAGCGTTGCGACGTCTCTTAATAAGCCGACTTGGATTTTATACTCTGCGCCAGTTTCCGCGAACCATTCTGTTTTGTACTTTGTCTTTAGCTTCTCTACGACGGCTTTCTTTACTATGGCTTGGCAGTCGGATACGCTGAACAGTGCGGATTTGACGGACTTTCCGGTGACAGTAAACTTGCCATCCTCCGGTATCCACTCGTCCCATGGCAGTGCTTTCGTCTTTCAAAAGCTCGTCAAATGTCAGTGCCTCAAACTCGCCAATGACTAAAAAGCACTCTGTCTGGCGAGCGCAGCCAAATATTTGCCTTGGGTATATCGGCAAGCCCTCCGTAAAAATCAATCCGCCCGTCCATTCCAGACACACGTGAAAAGCCGAGCCTTGTTATCTCGCGTTTAGCGGTCGCTTCCAGCCCGAAGGTTGTAGTGGCTATAAAATGCAGTTCCATTTTGTTTTCCGTCTCTTTCTCCGCGTTGATGATAATGCGGCGGGTTTTGCTTAAATTTATGTAACAACGCGTTGTTACTCAGTATATTATATAGCACAACTGATAATTTATCAAGACAAGCTTTCTAATAAAAATTTAAGGAAAAATTATTTAACTATTGCAATTGTTGGCAAAACGCGGTATGATAGATTTGTGGGAGTGTCATTGTTTGGGGTTTATTGTGGGGGATTCGTTTTTAGAGGAGGGGGATACTGTTGCTTACTAATCTTTTTATTATAATTTCTATAAACCGTACAGGATAAGCGGAACAACGTCGAGAATGGCAGCGGCACCCGCTTCCAAAATTAAAACGCCGGAAGTGAAAAGAGGAACTTATGGCAAACAGCGAGATTCATAAAATTTCGCTTTAAAGGACGAGGTTGTAAACTACGCGAGAAACTTTTCGCATAATGGTAGGGTTAAAGGACGCATCCAAGACGCTGACTAAGAATTCAGGGATTATAACGGCGGCACATGCTGAGGGCTTAGGCAGCGCGATAGATTGGGCTGACGAGGATTTGGCGGAGTTCACCGACACTTTTAACGAACTGGAAGGAATTTGCTAAAAAACCAAACCCACAGCCGCGCCGTGGCAAACCTTACGGAAGATATTTCCAATGATTTATTTGAAAATACGAGTCTGCTCAGTAGCATGGGTGTTGTGATGACTGAGGACGGCTATCTCGACTACAGCAGGGATAGGATTGAGCTATACTCGTATTCAGAGTTGAGCGAAGCCTTAAGAAAACGCTAAGGAGCTTGGGCAGGTTATTTACAATAAAACATCGAATTTCTTGCAAAAACCGCTTGCGGAGCATATGCGCTTCCGCCCCATGAATTATTACTACAATTACAAGCTTGGGGCATTGACTCACAATCCGTTCCAACTGATAGAAACGGGTATGATTGTTGACGTTTCAGTATAAATAAAGCGATAAACCTATCCATATCAAGCGGATAGGTTTTTTACATCGGTAGCAGTGCAGAATTCTCCTTATATTCCCTTATAACTTTGCAAACGCGAACAATTTCCTCCCATTCATCGTCATTATCATCAGCCGTAAAAATGGAGTTTAAGAACCGAGCTTTGGCGTTCTCAACAAACTCAAGCTCCAACGCCCTTATGAGTGCTGCGTCGTTCGAAATCGTCGCCTCAAGGAAACGTTTGAGGTTGTCGTCGGAAATGGACAGTGGTATATAAGGTGCTACTTTGCCACCATGTCTTGAAATGTGCTCACATTCCCGTTATTATTATCCACCCCATCTATATCATTTCTATCGCTGTCTTGGTATTTACTATTTACGGTGTGTGGTTGGCAAGCGTCGATATAATTATAGAAACTGTTCAGATTTAGAAATGCGATGTTTCCCGCTTCTCCGCCTCGAACCCGCCGCAGAGAATTTTTTATGTTCTCAAGCGATTCGATTAAAACCGCTTCCGTCAAAACATTTCTCATAATTTTCTCCGTATTTCTTGTTTTTTTATTTACATATACTATCTCACAAAATTTATTATTAACACGATGTAATATTTTTCATATTTTGAGTTTGTTTGAATTAACCGATATAGCAATAGAAATATAAATTTTTTATTTATTGAGAATAATCTCATTTAAAGGGAGGGGGATATGAAATCCGCCCTCCCACTTGTTTACCTTATTTACTTTTTACACAATCCACTCTCTTATCAGTAGTGCGATTATGCAATGCAGAGCGCGCGAAACACGGCTTACCTGCTTTAACTTTAATTGGCAAGTCGCACGTGTAGCGCGTTACAAATCAGACGATATGGTGAGACAACAATTATTTCAGCCACACATCACCGTCATACGGTTCGCCGTTCGACATGCTTAAAAATTTCAAGATATCCTATTCAACCGCTGGTGAAAACATAGCCAAAGGTCAAAAGACGGCGGCGGCTGTTGTAAACTCGTGGATGAACTCTGAGGGACACCGCAAAAACATCCTAAGCAGCAGTTTTACCGAGATAGGTATAGCTACTCCACTGGCGGTGGCGGTCCTTACTGGACGCAGATTTATCAGACCTTAGAGTCAAAGTCAAAACCAAGACCAAAACCTTAAGCTGCCCAAAAACCCCGCCAGAGCGCGCCCTGGACCCGCGCTTTTGTTTATGGCATTTATCGGTTTCCTTAGTCTAAACACTTAATTTACAAAAAGAAGGGTCCAGGGGTGTGCCCCTGGCAGGGGTTTGGGGCGGTGCCCCAAGGTCTTGGTCTTGATGTTAATCTTTTTTCTTTTTCTTTTCCAGTTTAGCCGCTTCTTTAGCTTTAGCCGCTTTTTCCTTAGCGGCTTGCTTTAATTCGTGTTCGGATTTCATGCCTTTTACACCTACAATGTATAGCCCCGCCAAGTCCACTTTATAGGTCTTTTAGGGGTCAGCATCGCATAAATACGCTTGTCGCACATTAAAGTCAGTATTTGAGGTCCGATTTTCGCTTTGATAAAGTACATCTTCATAAATTTGTATAGCTTAGGCATGTTGTCGGTTACTACTTTTGGTAGGTTGACGTTCGCTGCCTTATCGTGACGCTTGTCTATTACATATATGCTCGCTGGCATCTTCGATTTCTCTATTAGGGATTGCTGGTCCACAGTCTTTTTCGATGCCCACCGGTTAAGAAAAAATAATCCCGCGACAACTATGCCGCCTATCACTAATAATATTATGATGATATCTTGTGGCTGCAATTTAATTCCTCCTATGTATGTTTTTTGTGCTGTTTATTCTGCGGGCTTTGGTTTTTCACCGAAGTACTGGTAATAATCGGTTTTTATCATTTCCGTTAAACAGCTTCCGCTTTGCATCCGCTTTCCTTCCGTACAGTTTTTCAAAGTTCTCGTCGCTCGTTATGACATATACGGACCACTTGCGGTCATTTTGGAACATCTCGCCTAATCGCTTGTATAGCTTTTTAACCTCTCCCGATTCGCCAAGCCGTTGCCCATACGGCGGGTTTGTTATCATTACGCCGTATTCTGACGGGATTTGTGCATCGTACACGTCTTTTGTTTCAAAATGTATACAGTCCGAAACACCGGCTCTTTTTGCGTTATACCGGGCAAGCTCAATCGATTTGCCGTCGATATCGGAGCCGTATATCTCCGCCTTTGTATCAGTTATTACGGAGCGGGCTTCTTCCCTCGCGTCCTTCCACATCTTTGACGGTATTTGCTCCCATTTCTCGGACGCGAAATGCCTTTTAAGCCCCGGCGCAATATTTTTGCTATCATCGCCGCTTCTATCGGGATTGTGCCGGAGCCACAGAACGGGTCAAATAATACTCTGCCTTTCCGCCAGTAACTAAGCTCAATCATTGCGGCGGCAAGGGTTTCCTTTATAGGAGCTTCTATCGCTTCCGGTCTGTAGCCGCGCTTGTGTAAACCGGGTCCTGTTGTGTCAATTGTAAGCGTTGCGACGTCTCTTAATAAGCCGACTTGGATTTTATACTCTGCGCCAGTTTCCGCGAACCATTCTGTTTTGTACTTTGTCTTTAGCTTCTCTACGACGGCTTTCTTTACTATGGCTTGGCAGTCGGATACGCTGAACAGTGCGGATTTGACGGACTTTCCGGTGACAGTAAACTTGCCATCCTCCGGTATCCACTCGTCCCATGGCAGTGCTTTCGTCTTTTCAAAAAGCTCGTCAAATGTCAGTGCCTCAAACTCGCCAATGACTAAAAGCACTCTGTCTGGCGAGCGCAGCCAAATATTTGCCTTGGGTATATCGGCAAGCCCTCCGTAAAAATCAATCCGCCCGTCCATTCCAGACACACGTGAAAAGCCGAGCCTTGTTATCTCGCGTTTAGCGGTCGCTTCCAGCCCGAAGGTTGTAGTGGCTATAAAATGCAGTTCCATTTTTGTTTTCCGTCTCTTTCTCCGCGTTGATGATAATGCGGCGGGTTTTGCTTAAATTTATGTAACAACGCGTTGTTACTCAGTATATTATATAGCACAACTGATAATTTATCAAGACAAGCTTTCTAATAAAAATTTAAGGAAAAATTATTTAACTATTGCAATTGTTGGCAAAACGCGGTATGATAGATTTGTGGGAGTGTCATTGTTTGGGGTTTATTGTGGGGGATTCGTTTTTAGAGGAGGGGGATACTGTTGCTTACTAATCTTTTTTATTATAATTTCTATAAACCGTACAGGATAAGCGGAACAACGTCGAGAATGGCAGCGGCACCCGCTTCCAAAATTAAAACGCCGGAAGTGAAAGAGGAACTTATGGCAAACAGCGAGATTCATAAGAATTTCGCTTTAAAGGACGAGGTTGTAAACTACGCGAGAAACTTTTCGCATAATGTGGTAGGGTTAAAGGACGCATCCAAGACGCTGACTAAGAATTCAGGGATTATAATGACGGCGGCACATGCTGAGGGCTTAGGCAGCGCGATAGATTGGGCTGACGAGGATTTGGCGGAGTTCACCGACACTTTTAACGAACTGAAGGAATTTGCTAAAAACCAAACCCACAGCCGCGCCGTGGCAAACCTTACGGAAGATATTTCCAATGATTTATTTGAAAATACGAGTCTGCTCAGTAGCATGGGTGTTGTGATGACTGAGGACGGCTATCTCGACTACAGCAGGGATAGGATTGAGCTATACTCGTATTCAGAGTTGAGCGAAGCCTTAGAAAACGCTAAGGAGCTTGGGCAGGTTATTTACAATAAAACATCGAATTTCTTGCAAAAACCGCTTGCGGAGCATATGCGCTTCGCCCCATGAATTATTACTACAATTACAAGCTTGGGGCATTGACTCACAATCCGTTCCAACTGATAGAAACGGGTATGATTGTTGACGTTTCAGTATAAATAAAGCGATAAACCTATCCATATCAAGCGGATAGGTTTTTTACATCGGTAGCAGTGCAGAATTCTCCTTATATTCCCTTATAACTTTGCAAACGCGAACAATTTCCTCCCATTCATCGTCATTATCATCAGCCGTAAAAATGGAGTTTAAGAACCGAGCTTTGGCGTTCTCAACAAACTCAAGCTCCAACGCCCTTATGAGTGCTGCGTCGTTCGAAATCGTCGCCTCAAGGAAACGTTTGAGGTTGTCGTCGGAAATGGACAGTGGTATATAAGGTGCTACTTTTGCCACCATGTCTTGAAATGTGCTCACATTCCCGTTATTATTATCCACCCCATCTATATCATTTCTATCGCTGTCTTGGTATTTACTATTTACGGTGTGTGGTTGGCAAGCGTCGATATAATTATAGAAACTGTTCAGATTTAGAAATGCGATGTTTCCCGCTTCTCCGCCTCGAACCCGCCGCAGAGAATTTTTTATGTTCTCAAGCGATTCGATTAAAACCGCTTCCGTCAAAACATTTCTCATAATTTTTCTCCGTATTTCTTGTTTTTTTATTTACATATACTATCTCACAAAATTTATTATTAACACGATGTAATATTTTCATATTTTGAGTTTGTTTGAATTAACCGATATAGCAATAGAAATATAAATTTTTTATTTATTGAGAATAATCTCATTTAAAAGGGAGGGGGATATGAAATCCGCCCTCCACTTGTTTACCTTATTTACTTTTTACACAATCCACTCTCTTATCTTGTTTATTTGGTCGTCGGACAGCTCACTAAACCCATATGACGGCTTCGAAAAATAAAAGCCCTGCGCGTAGTCAGCACCCAGTTTTATGAGGGTTTTTAGTTCACCTTCTAGTTCTACCCTTTTTGCAATTACCAAGATATTCCGCTCGTGACATGATGTTATGATTTCCGATACGATTTCTTGCTTAGTCAAATCGAAATGAATGTCGCTGACTAATCCCATGTCGATTTTTACATAGTCGGGCAGGCTATTGTAAGCGTCTATACCCGTGCCGTAAACGTCGACTCTCCCTGCTCCATAATCGTCAATTGCTATATTACCGTTTAGCCGTTCCTTAAAGATATTGATTTTCACGTCTATTAACCCGGCGTTATCGTCGTTGTCAGCTACTTCAATAACTAAATCGTCAAATAGATGCTTGTACCGGTTGTATATTACATTAATTTCATCGTTTATGAGTATCTGTGACGATAATGTATTAACAAACAACTTCCTGCCCTTTAGCTGGTGCTTGTTCTCCTCAAGCCATTCGAGTGCCGCGAATGTGGTCAGTTTCTCTATTCTGTACATTTGCGACTGGGATTTTGCGACAGCTATGATTTCGCCGGGTGTCTTAAATTCGTCAAGGAGTGGGCGCATTAATGCTTCATAGGCGAATACCTCAGCTTTTCTTACATCGACTATCGGCTGTAACGCGAACTTAATGAGCCTATTGTCGATTAGCCTGTTCAGGGCTTCCCGCTTGTCAAGGAGGAATGCATGTTTCAGGTATGTATCCTTCTTGAACTCGCAAACCGTACCTTTTGATGTGTTTTTCGCCTCGTACATTGCAAAATCGGCGTACCTTATTAGCTCGGAAATATTTTTGCTGTCAAGGGGGTAACTGGAGACCCCGAATGAACAGCTTATCTTTTTCATTTTGCCGTCGGGTGTTGCGAAAGTGTACCCGGCGATGTTTTTGATAGAACCCTTTACCGCATCAAGCGAATCCTTCCATGTTTGGAAGCCGTGAGCGTACATGACGAACTCATCGCCCGATACCCTCGAAACAATCCCGCCTATCTTCTCAAATTCTTTGAACATGTCAGCGGCTTTCATAATAAATAAATCGCCTATTTCATGCCCATATGTATCGTTGATAATTTTTAAGCCGTCCAAGTCTGCGTATATCATTACGCCGAAATAGCTCGGTTCGTTCGTGAGAAGCTCGTTTATTTTACGTTTGAACGCTTTTGAGTTCAGGAGTTTTGTAAGGTTATCGTAATCCAATTCCCATTCCAGGCGTTTCCGGCGTTTCTGTTCCTCGCTCACATCAAGTATAATACCGACGCTGAAATTGTCCGCCACAGCGTTCTCTACGCGCAGGTATCTGCCGTTCGCGCCCCCATTCCCGTTTTCGATTGTATCATCTTTGTTCTTGGTGGATTTTGACGGGGGAACATAGTAGTACACATTTTCATCGACTATATCCCCCGATACAATCGAATTGTATATATCCGTCCATTCCTCCGATGAGATAAACTGCGAATCACCGTAATCCTTTCGGTAATCTATGATATCAAGTAGTGATTTTGTGACAAATACGACATTTGAGTCCTCGCGTGCTTCATAGCAGCCTATCGGCATTGACGTTAGCTCCATTATTTTGCTTATGCGTATCGCTGAGTCGTTAACGTTTTTGTACAGTGTTTCTATTGCGGAGGTTAGCTCGTCAATTTCGGCAATATTCGTTTTCGCAAAACTAACGGGGGTGTTTATATCAAAATTGCTTATTATCTCGGGTAGCTTGGCGATGTCCTTTGTTGCTGTATGTGCCGCGAACCTCAATAGCAGTACCCCTATAACCGTGTTTATGGCTATAGATAACAGCATCAGCTTAAATGCGCCGCTTGATTGGGCGTTCATTTCGTTTTTGGGGACGAAGCCGAGCAGAACCTTCCGCCCATCCTCAAATAAGCTATCATTGTCGTAAAGGTTTATCGGTGCGTAGGAACAGTACATTTTTGTGTTTTCACTTACTCCACCGCCGATATCTTCATCAATCTCATCTTTTTCATTTTTACCTACAAAACTAAGCTCGCTTATTGCGTACTGCTTATCAATGCTTTTTAAAGCAACCTGCTTCATTCCGATTTCTAAGTACCTTGACGCAAGAGGGCCGCTGTTGATAAACCAGTCGCCGCGAAGATAGCCATATGAAACGTTGGCTATGCTGTAGAAGCTGTTGGCGTATGGCAATTCTGCGTACGGAAGATAAATCCTTTGTATGAGGGAAAGCTCGATTTCTATACCGAATATACCGAACGGTGTACCTGCATTGTCGAGAAGCGGTACGGAATAGAGCAGAGCCATGGAGCTATCGTCAAAAACGCATACAGGCTTTGACCAAAATGCCATGTTTTCTTGAAGCTCGTTCCGGTAATTTTTAGCCATTTCAATCGGTAGGTTGTAGAAGTCATCGAAAGCCTCCGCCGCATCGTGCTGTAAAAAGTTGAAATCGACATTCCAAAATGTGCCTAGTGCTATTTTGTATTGTTGAGCAAGCTGCTGCGAACCACGTTCAATCGTTAAATCTGCGTTGTTCTCAACTTGAATCAACGGGGAGGTGTCTTTCAGGTAAATAGCAGCATGGCGAGAACTGTCATCCTTAGCGAAATTGCTCCCATTTAAAATGATAAACCCTCCCGATATACGGTGCTCATTCATCATCTTTATGAGTACATCCATCGCAGCTATCTCTGATTCGTAATACGCGTCGTCGTAAAGGAATAATTCAGACGCAGATACGTCTAAACTGGAAGCTATTTCCAATATGCGCTTGTTTATTTGCGCTGCGTGGATATTTGCGTTGGATGATAGAGTCTTCAGGTTGACTGAAAATGCGTCAGCTCTGTTCTTTACCTGCTCCTTTAGTATACGGTACGACTCCTTGTTAAGCTTGTCAAACATTCCCGTAGTTACTGTAGTTAAAATAAGAATACAGGATTGCAGTATAATAACTACCAACATAATAATAAATATTTTGTTTTTTATTAATGTACGCTTCGTTTTCCTCATGTTCAAGCCCCATTTACACGCCTTTGCAAGCCTTTTTTACTACTGTCTATTTATAAGTTATGCAGTATCCCGTATTTTGTTAATGGTTATCCCCATCCCGCCCAAATAAAAAAACTACACATACACCTATTATATAGTATAATATTATCACGGGAAATACACAAGTAGTTTCAATAGAGAATATTAGGAGGTTCGGAATGAGATTAGGAGTAATTGGGACAAGTTGGATAACCGAGGCTTTCGCAGAAGCGGCAAAAACCACGGGAGGATATGAAATAACATCGGTGTATTCAAGAGATATTGAGAGAGCGAAGGAATTTGGAGGTAAGTACGGAGCAGAGTTTTTTTATGACGATATTTCAGCGTTTGCAGGAAGCGAAATTGACGTAGCGTATATTGCTTCGCCAAACAGCCTCCATGTACCGCAGGCTAAATTACTGCTGCAAGAGGGCAAGCATGTAATATGCGAAAAACCCCTGTCAAAGTCGTATAGTGAAATGGGAGAGCTATTCGGGTTGGCGGAGCGCAACGGCGTTTTTCTCTTTGAAGCACTACGGCATTTACATACTGAAGGGTTTTATAAGTTACAGGAAGAAATTGATAAAATTGGAGCAATTCGGAGCTGCTATTTGAGTTTTAACCAGTATTCAACGCGTTATCCAGCGTTTTTAAGCGGAGAAACTCCAAACGTATTTAATCCTGATATGGATGGCGGAGCACTATTGGATATTGGGGTCTATCCGGTGGCGCTGGCAGCCGCGCTTTTTGGCGAACCTCTGAAAATAACAGGGACAATCTTACCGCTAAGTAATTCTATCGATGGAACAGGAGCAGCAATATTAAAGTATGATGGTTTCATTGTAGTCATCGCATATTCAAAAATCTGTCAGGACCATATACAGAATCAATTTGCAGGAGAAAACGGGACGATAGTGATTAACGCTGCTTCTGAGATATCCGAAATTTGCTTGTATGGTTCGCGCTTGGATGCGGGAGGTTCAAATGGGTTAATAGAAAATCAAAAGATAATTTTTCCGCAATACGCCAAATTTTGTCAAAAAATGGTGCCGGAAGCTGCCGCGTTTGCATCGATTATTAAAAACCACGATTTGGTTCGATATGGGATTTGCAAGCGAATTAGCCTAATAACTTGCCGCATTATGGAAGGAATAAGACAATCGGGTCTATAACAATTCCATGTTTGATTTGCTATTGACCATGCCAAAACCGTTGCGCTTCAAGTTGTACCGAAGCATACCGGCTTCAAAGGCAAAAATGTTGAGCGTTTTCGGTGTGCTCAACGGTCTTTGTCAAATGGTCTTTGTCAAATGGTCTTTGTCAAACGGTATTGCTATACAGCGGAGAAATTTGCTAAAGTAATAAAAAAGCTTTGACAATCGAGGCAAATTGATATATAATTACGGAGGATGGAGCCATACCCCAGAGGGGTGGGGCTTGCGCGGACATGGCGGAACTGGCAGACGCGCTAGACTTAGGATCTAGTGGGAAACCGTGCAGGTTCGATTCCTGTTGTCCGCAGAAGGTGATAGAATCAAGGTTTTCGACGAATTCGAAAACCTTGATTTTTGTTTTTGGGAACTTTTCGAGAACTGCTAGGCAAAATAGCCCATACTATACTATTAATTCGTTTTATTCCTTGTTAATGGAATATCTTTCTCGGCACTTTCAGATAACCTCCAGCCCTCGCTATCTTGGCTCGCTCACGCCTATCAGGAGACTGTCTTGCTATGTCGGCTATGAATTCAGGGCGATATAACCTCATCGGACAGTCAATCTTGTCTCTGTGAAAGTGTTTGAATAATTTGAACACTGTATTACGACCGATAAGCTCGAAAAGTTCTAAGAACTGTCGTTGGGAACCTCAGCCTCGTTGCCGTCAATACCGAAGGCTTTGTAAACGACCGCCTCGTTAATATTATCGAAATTAATAGTAATCATAATATCGCCCCCCCTATTAAAAGTATCTAAATAGAGTTGTTCTCTAACTGAGAGAAGCCATGATAAAATATCCAAAAAACGAAAGAAGCAGAAGAAAATGGGATATAGAGGAACCGAAAAACTGAACCACGGAAACTTCAGACAACTAGCAGGTGTAAAAAGAGAAACCTTTTCAAAAATGGTGACAATATTAAAAATGTCGTATGGGCAAAAGAGGAAAAAGGCGTTCGCCAAAGTTCCCTGCCAGTAGAAGACATGCTGCTAATGATACTTGAATACTTAAGAGAATATCGAACCTATTTCCACATTGCGAACAGTTATGGAATCTCAGAATCCTACGCATATAAACTGATTCGTTGGGTAGAGAATGAATTGATTCAGTCCCGGGAATTTTCTCTTCCGGGTAAAATACCTTATATGGCGACGATATTGAATATAAAGTGATTTTGGTAGATGGGACGGAATCGCCTATACAACGCCCTCAAAAAACAAAAACTATACTACTCCAGGAAAAAGAAAAAACACACTTTGAAAACACAAGTCATAGTTAATAAAAATAGTAAACGTATCATTTGCACAGAATTTTGTAATGGTAAAAAGCATGGCTTTAGACTATTTAAGGAGTCTAAAGTACATATTGACCCAGGTATAAAATCAATCGTAGATACCGGCTTTTTGGGCATCACTAAGCATCATCAAAACTCCTTACTTCCGAAGAAGAAAAGTAAAAAGCATACTTCAACAAAGCAGGATAAGGCTTTTAACAAAAAAATTTCGAGTGACAGGGTTTTCAACGAGCATGTTACCCTGACCAACAGGACGCGCCTTGGAGGATTGCCAATACTCATAAGCTTTAGTAGAAAATCAATGCAGGTATGTTTTATGTGGTGTTATCCAATGTAACATTTAACGAGATTGACGACTGTGCAGAGGATAAAAGGGCCGTTCTCTACGGATACTTAAACCAAATCGAGTTTACTGCCGTAATTGCAGATGAACGAGCTTGGTATTGTCGACAAGCTCATTGATTTAGGCGTGTTTCTAACTAATCTGCTACACCAAGTTCGCAGAGACAAATGTTTGCGTTCAATACATTGAATATTTCGCTTACTAAAGATGGTCGTGTTTGTTTTACTTGACCTTCTTACGCTTAATGTACTTTTTTATCAGCGTTGACCGCTTCGGACAACTAACCCTATAAACCTTTGGCGTTCTTCTGGGTTAGGGAAATTACCTATGTTGAACGAAATTGATATTTTTTGGTTTTCATACCTCGAAAAGTTCCATGTAAAGAATAGCAAATATTTATCCTGTGTGTATCTATTGGTTGTCGGCACTCTGTACGACTAAACGCTGGGAATGAACGTATAATAGACGTTTACGCTGTTTTTTCCAGCATGTACGCTCTCCGTATTTGTACGGCTGTGGAAGTCTTGTATGCTTTGCGGCTTCGGCTTGACGGCGTGTTCGTCTTGCAAAAAAAGCGTATTGTCGATATAGCTGTTTTTACTATAGCCAACCGGGATACAGAGGAATTTTGTTTTGACTTTGGATTTGAATTTGACAGGGAGAGTCGCAGGTGGAAATTCAGAGACAACCACGGTTTAAGTAATACACCGCAAGAAAAATTTCAAACTAATAAAAATGAGTGGTTATGCCTGCTTGTGGACGAGTTTCTTGATAATAAATGTACTGGAGTGGCAACAGAATTAACTGCTGCGCTTGATGAAATAGATGGCAACGCCGAATTACTTGCGAAAAGCAGTATCGTTGCTGACTTTGACCCGTAATGAAAAGAGCCGGAAAATCATGTTGAACCGTCAGGGATAGAAAATGGCTGAAATACGCTGTTTCCTACTTGCACAATGACAGTATGAAGGAATGACCGTCGTTTTACACCCCCCCCCCTTTGCAGGACTTGTCATGACAACCATATCGGAAAATTGCCTGGGAGGTATGTATTATCGTTCGCTGTCATACTGGGGGTGAAACAGAAAAGACAGGGATTGAGCTTAACAAAATGTACTCTATCGATAATATGATTCGTTGAAAAGCGAAACCCAAAAAGTCAAACAAATTTGGTGGAGCGTTTATGATATTATACATGAGGAAAAAGGAGCTGATACCACAGAAGTCGTACGAAATGGAATTGTATTTGGAAGTCGGGTCGGCGTGGTTTACATCCATTCCGACCTTTTGAGATTATTCTATCCCCACCATTTTTGTCTGAACTCAGTCGGTGATTCTCCTATTTTTGCAGTAAATTGTTTAATAAAATATGTATCATACCTGAAGCCGATTGCTTCCGCAATTTCCGCAAGACTGAGATTGGTATGTGAAAGCGCGTCACACGCTATTTTTAACCTATGCCTGAGCAAGTATTCCATCGCGGTATAGCCAACTTGCTCCTTGAATTTACGATTAAGCGTTGTGCGGTTAATATGGACAAGTTCACAGAGGTCATCAAGAGAAATATCATTTGAATAATTGACATGGATATATTCGAGCAGAATGTCTATCGGGGATTTTTCTCTTTTCACAGTACGCAGTGTTTTCCTTTCCATATAAATATCATCTAGTAAATAAAGGGTTTGTAAAAGATAACGTCGGATTCGGCACGTCCAATAACTATCGCTTTGCGCGAAAACCTCCGTTCCCATAATCGCAAGCCACTCGGAAATGCGGAGATACGTTTTCGCTGGGAGGTCGATTGTGCCGTCGTAATACTCATCCCTGCGCAAAAATAGGTTCATCATGTTACGGTCGTGTTCATCCTCCAGTTCAAAAAAATCATTATCTCTTAATCGGTCAAACGTCAGCACCGAGTTTATAAATTGGGGATTAAAGCTAAACGATTTTGCGGCAAGCCGGGTGGATTCGATTAACTTTACAGTATCATACTGGGAGATAAGCATAATGCATGGAGCCGTCAGCGTAACGGCTACCTCATTCAAGAACAGGCTCACTTTCCGTTAGAAATCAAAACGATGCTTACACGTTCGGAAAGCGGCAGAGATTCAAATACCTCGTGCGCTTCAAATTCTATTTGAACCACTCTTGTTCTGTGACGGTCATTTTGCGGCATGATTTTTACCTCGATTGCAAAAAGTATAGTTAATCACTTTATAAACTTCATTGTAACACAGACGGGTATAAGTTACAATAATTTAATTAAATACAAGGAGGGCTTGTCTTGAAAAATAAGAGGTCACTTGGCATTCGTTATATCCATCTTGCCACAAAAAAACCGTGGTTCTTTTACAGTATTCTCCTGTTAGGAGTCGCTCTATTTCTATATTTGACGCTGACCACAATGATAGAAACAGAGGAGGGGGGCCAAACGCTTTTTCATATTATTTTTTTGCGCGCGGGTAAGGGATTATGAAAAAACTCAATTACTTCTCAGCAATTAAGTTTCTGTCAAAGTACATAAGCCGTCATAAAAAGAACTTTATTATGTTCTACTTCGGATGGTTTTTTGATATGCTACTCGGAATTGTGATGCCTATTTGTTTGGAATCATGATTGATGAAATCGTCTATCATCAGAACTTAGCTTCTTTCCTGCGCATAAGTTTGGTATTTGTTATTATGTCGGTGTTCTCCTGTGTTTTATATTTTCTCATATACACGCAGCACCAATACTTAATGAGCATGTATGTATATGATATTCAGCGGGATATTTTTCGGCATTTACAAAAAACAAGCGCGGAGTTTATGGCAGACGCTAAAACAGGAGATATTATCTCTATCGTTCAACATTATGCCCGCGAGTGTATGCACTTTGTTATCCGCAATATCATCCATATAACAAACGGCTGTATAAATCTTATTCTGTTGACAGTTTATATTTTCATTATCAGCCCGTGGATAGGGTTACTTATGCTTGCGGCTGTCCCTGTTTCTGTAATCATAAATGCCCGATTCGGTAAAAAAATCCGTGATTACTCAAACGAGCAAAGAGAGTATTACGGGGGTTATATTAGCTATATCTACGAAGTCTTTACCGCTATCAGGGATATCCGGCTGCTCGGTGCGGTTAATAAAGTGAATCGAGAGATTGTAGGCAGACATAAAAAAATGTTCTCGGTCAATATAAAATCCGGTGTATCAACGATAACGGCTCAAAATATCATCAATGGCACAAATCTCATTATCCAACTATCAATATTTACATTGGCGGCTTATTTGGTGAGCGACGGTGGTATGACAATCGGATTGCTGACAATAGTTATGGCTTATTTTACAGCACTGACAGGTCAGGTCAGGCATACCAGCAATTCATATCTTGACGCGCAAAATCGCGTAGGATATATACAGCGCATATATGATTTTATGAACGCCCCGACCGAAGATAACTGGCGAGGAGTGAATACCCTTACGGTAGAGAATGGTGAAATTATAGCTGAAAATATATCGTTCGCTTATCAAAAAAGCAGCGATGTCCTACAAGGGTTTAATCTTCATATTAAACCGGGAGAACGAATTGCCTTATGCGGAAAAAGCGGATGCGGAAAAACCACATTCGGCTATATGCTGCTCGGCTTTTACGGAGCGCAGAACGGCAGCATTTCAATTGACGGTCAAAACCTTTCCGATTGTAGTTTGAAATCCATCCGGCAAAATATCGGCATGATTTCACAGGACATTTTACTGTTTGACGGCAGTATAAAAGAAAACTTATTGCTTGGAAACCCCAAAGCGTCTGACGATGAGATTGTTTCAGCTTTACAAAAAGCAGGGATATGGGAGCATATTTCGGAATTACCGGAAGGTATTAACACTATAATTGGCAGTAAGGGTATCGGTTTGTCAGGTGGTCAAAAGCAGAGAATCGCCATAGCGCGGATATACCTTAAAAATCCATCCATCATAATATTCGACGAGGCGACTTCTTCTCTCGACAGCGAAACGGAAACGCAAATTCATGAAGCATGGAAAGAGATGCTCTCCGGGCGCACTTCCATCATAATCGCACATCGTCAAAGCTCGGTTATGCTGTGTGACCGCGCCGCTTTGATGGAAAACGGAAAAATTATCGAGATAGGAACTCCCGATGAATTAGAAAAATCAAGCACAGCTTTCAAAGAACTCTTTGCAGTGCGGGAGGTGATTTAAGATGCGTGAAAAAATCAAATACAGAGTCAAAGTATTACATTCATTAAAACCGTTTGCTTTTTGGTAAAAGAAATTTTTGTTGCTTAATTTCATAATCGGCTTGCTTGTTATGACGCTTGGTTTCATCCAGCCTTTATTTTATAAGTTGTTCATCGATAGGGTTATATTAAATCAAGAATTATCTTTGATGCCGTATGTAGCCGTGGGTTATCTCTCTGTGTTTTTTTTAAACCTGGGATTGTCGTACTTGAAAAATTACAGTACGAACCGGCTTATAAACAGGACTACATTTCGAGTAAAGATGAAAATTCTGCGCGGTTTTTTCCACCGTGATTTTCAAAGTTACGACCATCATAGCGTGGGCGATATGAAAATGCGATTGGACGATGATACTGCTTGTATCACGGCGTATGCAGGAACTCAAACGATTGATTATACTATCGCATACGCAACATCAATCATTTCGGCTGTTCTGCTGTTCTTTATTGAATGGAGGCTTGCGGCTTTTTCGTGTGTGGCAATTCCGCTTACATTTTGGCTTGACCATATCATTGCAAAACGCGAAAAGGTGGTGCAAAACAATCAAAGAGAAAACGACCAAAAAATGTCCAGTTGGCTTCATGCTTCGGTACAAGGTTGGCGGGAAATTAAAGCCTTGAATCTTCAAAAGCATGAAGAACGGCAATTTGCAAATATATCCACAAATTCGCAATTTATTTTGGAATATGGATAAATTATTGGACTGCACGGGTATTAGTTATTCCAAAATAAAAGATGAATTTCTAATGCAGTTTTCACTTTATTTTTTCGGCGGTTTGTTAATTATTGACAGGCGTTTTGAAATCGGCTCGTTACTTGTATTCATGCAGTATTATGGGATTCTATCGGGAGCAGTAAAAACAGTATCCAGTACGGATGCCGAACTGATTACGAATACACCTCAAAGTGACAGGATGATGGAAGAACTCTCTCGACAAGTTAAAATACGTGGCAAAAATCAAATACTAGGAGAAAGCAATGCCATTGAACTGCGAAATGTTGACTTTCGCTTATGAAAATACGACTGAAAACGTATTAAGTAATGTTAGTTTATCAATAGGTGATGGCGAACGTGTTGCCATCACAGGAAAAAGCGGCGTGGGCAAGACTACATTATTAAAGTTGATTATGGGAATGCTGCGCCCAATAAGCGGAATGGCTCTGTTTTCAAATTTCAATGTGGACGATTTATCCCTTGAATCCATGCACCGCAGAATCGGTTTTGTTATGCAGGAAAACACACTTTTCAACACAAGTATCCGTAATAATCTGTGTTATGGGAAAGACAACGCAGACAATGCCGAACTTGAATCAGCTTGTAGTAAAGCGTTTATACTCGATTTTATCAAGAGTCTGCCCGATGGTTTTGATACCGTCATAGGTGAACGCGGTATTAAGCTGTCCGGCGGACAGAAGCAGCGTATCGTCCTAGCCAGATTGTTTCTCAGGGACGTTAAAGTATTTATCTTTGACGAAGCTACAAGCGCGTTAGACCAATATAGCGAGAGTATCATTCAAGACGCAATCAAGAGCATTGGGCAAGATAAAACACTCATTGTGGTAGCTCATCGACAAAGTTCATTAGCCCTCTGCGATAGGGTTATCACTCTGTAGGCATATAACTGAAATTGTCAAAAAAGTTTCAGTGAGTTTTGTAAATCGTCAAGCAACAGTGTCGAGGAGCATAATTTTATAATCCCCTCCGCTACAATATGATGGAACGATAGATAGTAAACTCTTCGAGTTTTGGTTTAAAACATCACTATCACCCGCCCTTCCTATAAACTCCGTCATTGTAATGGAGCATGTGCGTCCGTTTATGACAAAGTTCACAGCGATGGCAGAAAAACACAACTGTGATGTTGCCCTAATAGCGCATATGCCGAAATCCAGCCTTGCGATAATCTCTATTGCCTTATCTAAATCGTCCAGTTGTCTGTAATAAGCCTAACACAAGATATTCAGAGCGTGATACCGAATCTCGTCATCGAGACAATCATCTAAAATACGGAGACATATAGAATGTCACATTTTTATTGAGTTTTTTATTTACTCAATTTCAATCGAACGGGCATTCGATTTTTTTGTTGACAAAATATATGTAAAAAGTGTATAATAATGTTATATGAGGGATTGAAAAGCCGCCTGTTCATGGGATTTTTGACACTTCTAATAATGCTACGGGCTTGATTGGAAAAAAATTAACAACCTGCGAGGAATAAAATGAAAAAATATTTTTTGCTTGTGCCGATATTCATATTGGTTTTTTCTCTATTGGTAGCTTGCGGCGGCAGTAACTCTTCGGTGCCAACCATCATACCAACAGATACTTCCGAACCGCCGTCGGCGATACCAACGGTTGAGCTAATAGCGAAGCCGTCGGCTAAAGCAGTGGCTGTTCCATTGACAACACCTCCGAATATCGAGCTACCAACGGAACCACAGAAAGTTTACAAATGGGCACCTTCCCACAATACTGGTAGCGCAAAAACTCTTACTGGAAATTGTGTTGTATTCATGCTTTTCCTGTCCGATACAGAGTCTATGGTGAATGACGAGACGCGTGAGGATTATCTGCAGTACATGTGGGAAGCGGATGACTTTCTCTCCGCACAGGCTGCTGACTACGGTCAGACGCTGAAACTGGTGTACGGAGAAGACGACCTCATGCTCGCGTATACATCGCCCACTCTGCTACCTTCAGAAATGATCTGGCCGTTTCAAATGTTTTGGGATGCAACGCAGGGTTATGATTTTGAGACTATCGCCGCACGTTATGACGCGGATAATATCGCGTATGTGTTATGGCTGAATAAGCGGGGAGATTTTTGCTACGCGAATCCTCAGCGGGAATATTTACCGGATAATGCAAACGATTTCCCCGAGGTTTGCGTAATGTATACCTATTCCATTGGAAGCGATGGAGAGCGGTATCCGATGGCTTCAGCATCTGTACTCGTGCATGAGATTCTGCATCTTTTCGGAGCAGAGGATTTATACCCAGGGATGAATCGAACCGACGAGGACAATGAGTTGTTAAACAGCGTATATTCATCTGATATTATGCGTTACGGAACAGGGGAACTATCTGAAAAGACCCTGTGTGAAATCGACCAGTATCTCGTTGGGTGGATTCCTTTATTGTCAGATGATTTATGGAGGTTTATAGATTATGTGGAGCCATGATTAGGATATAGTAATCTAGTTCAGGCACGTGGAAAAGAAGGAACGCCACTAAAACCTTTACCCTAGGCAGTTGACGCTTGTATCTGACTTTAAAGGGATAGACTTGGTAGTTTCAAATGTCTTAATTACTATAAGAATGGGATTATATAAAAGAACTTAGCAAAATTTATCAACCGATTCGAATAAAAAAGTGTTATAATAAGCATTATGGATTATAAAATACGCATAGAACACATATTAGAATATACAGAGATTAACCTAAAAACCGAGCTAATCCTCTCTGATTTGGCAAATATGGCGGGTTATTCGGGATACCATTTTTTACGGGTATTCAAACAAGTTACTTGCCTGATTCCAGCCGATTATATCCGTAAACGTCGGCTTTCTGAAGTTGTGCCCGAAATGGAGTACAGGAATCGGTCAATATCTGATATTGCCTTTGAATATGATTTTAATTCAAAAGAAAATTTTACACGGGGTTTAAGGCAGAGCATGACATTTTACCCATAAAATATAAGGTGGCAGGAAACAGCTTAAGACTATTGACCGTTTCAAGATTAATGTCGCGCATTTTGAGGTTGTACCGGATATTCCGAAGCTTGACGAATTTTCGCTGACCGTTTTGTTAATATGACCGGGATTGATTACAATCCCCGAAATGTTGGAACATAAAATTGCAAAAAGATATAGGTAGATTATCAGGAGCTAAAACTGTCGCGGATTTCGGGGTTGTGGATGGGACAATGAGAAAAAGCGAATTGGGTATTTTATCGGAATTAGAACAGATGGTATTTTAAACAGAGGGATATGTTCGTATTATATTGGGCGCGGGTAGCGACAAAACGCACATACCAATGCCTTGTTACGTATTCTCAATATGCTTTCTTGACATGCCTTTTTGATAAGCCTCCTTGTTTGAATATTTGGGAATTTCCCGTTTGATATCATGGTGTATCGTTTTTTATTGTTGGGGGTTATTGCAGATTTTTAAAATGAAAAGGATGTTGTTATATGAATCGGAAGATTTTGCCTTACGTAAATTTTTTATTGGATAATGACCCGTCACCGTTCTGTGACTATATCGTCTGCAAAGAACTACTGAAACTTGATGATAAAACTGTTCAGGACTCATATGAATGGGCGAAACGTTTCAAAATGTACGCAGAAATAGCCAATGAACAGTTCTCTGACGGTTCGTGGGGTGGGTATGTTGATGCTCTTTCAAGTACAGACGCTAAACATCGTAAATTTAAAGCAACTTCACGGTCAATTAATCGTCTGCGGGACTTATCGCTGGATTTACGCGACGACATGGTAGTGAAAACTGTCAACTATTGTAAGATGGTGGTTGCTGGCGAAATTGTTACGGTTTGCATGAAAGAAAAAATGCATTGAAAAAGCAAAATGTGGAACAATGTGCTGTAATTTTGAGTCATGTTTATTCTGATTTGTCGTTGTTTTTGCCGGACGATAAAAATGTTGAAATTTTTAGGGAAGAAACGGCGCATAGATTCAGACGATGCTGCTCAAATGGCGTATTACATGCGGATAAATGGGATTTTAATGAAAACGGACGTATTGATGGGAAGTTTACTTATCATGCATGTGTTAATATGCTGTCGCAAAAGGATGTAATTACCGAAGATGAACAACGTATGTTAATAAACCATGAATGGGAACATAGACCATGGCAACCCCCTTGCAATAACCCGGCACCGGATAGCACAGAATTTCATTTTTGGATGTACACATTAGAAACCTTACAAAATTTTTCTCTTTTTGGCGAGTACATGGCGGAGAAAAACGCACCCTATCTATATTCAATTTGCGACCGGATTGTTGATGACACAGAAAATAAAATGCCAGTAAAAATATGCAATTATTATTACCATCACGGTCAATATAGTGAATCAAGAAATACGGCTCAAAGGAAAAAGAATGACTTGCTATTACAAATCATACGGTTATTAAATAAATGTGACTAAATTATTCGCAATTTTTATCAATCATAGAATCTTTTGTTTGTATACAATAAAATCATCAAAACTAAAGGAGAGGTCAAAATGAAAATTTTAGACAGAGTTCCAAGTTATTCGGTGTACGAGACGAATTTTGAAGCCATGCGACTTGTTCTTAACTACTTAGGCGAAAACTATACGGCACCATATTTTCACGGTATCGCTGGTTCGGCGTTTCGTATCGGCGGAATTTGCCCTTGCGCTCCAACCTGTACGCTTGCAATGCAACCACAACAATTGCTCAAACTTTTTGGGTATGACTACGAGGAATGTCAATATGACGATAACAATAAAGATGCCGCGTTTGAGAAGATGCTGACCGCCGTCTGCGCATCAATTGACAGCGGAATACCGGCACTTGTCTGGAATGCGTTTACAGAATGTGAATGGGACATAGTGACTGGATATGATGAAAACGAGAAAGTTTTCTATGGCAGGGGGGCATATCAGATATATGCTGGTGATTATGGAAAAAACCCATGGAACAAGACATTAAATACAGGTGCTTCAAATGGCATTATGGCAATAATAATCAAAAAGCGTTCCGGTGTGTTTGACAAAAGAAACGCAGAAATTGCAGCACTCAAAGAAGCCGTATGCCACGCTAATAATATTGAAAACGCAGACAAGCTCGGCGGAAATGACTGGGTATTCCTACAAGGTAAAGCTGCTTACAAAAGATGGGCTGACGATTTTTCAAAACCGGACCACACAAGGGGTTTGGGAGATGCTTATTGCATGGATGTATATTCAGGCTGTCATGCACTAGCCAGCTCTTTTCTACGCAGCATAGCACCGAACTTTCCGAATGTTTCAAACATAATGATAGAAGCTGCGAACATTTTTGACAATGAAGCAATATGTCTCAAAAAATTGCGTCCGTTGCTTGGGTGGAACTCACCGGAAACAGACATAGAACGCAATGAAAAAGCATCTGCGCTTTTGCGGGAAGCGGCAGAACATTATAGCTCGGCAATTGGATTACTATCAACCGTAATCGAATATATATAAGCGGGTACAATCCGATGAAAAAGCTTGATATAGCATGGGACAGCGTAACCGATACAACGGGTTATCTTTTCTCTTTCGCGAAATCCCTGTGCTGTGAAAAACAGTCCTTGGCAGGAATATGCCGAGGATATCATAGCCACAAGCGGCTTTGCTTTCCGTATGTGGGTATCAGCCGACCTTTGCCCGTCCGCGACGAGCATATGGAGTTTCGATGGACTGATGCCGTGGATAGAAAACGGCGGATTGAAATGTGAATATGTCGGACGCTATTGGGGACAGGACAATATTGAGGAGCAAAAACGCTTGGAAGCTATTGCGAACATAAGAAAATCCATCAACAACGGAGTACCTGCCGTGTCATGGGACATTGGTGTACCCGAATGGGGTTTGATTATTGGGTATGGCGATGATACTAAAACCTTCGCTACTCTTGCCATCAACGGAGAGGGAGAAATGTCATACGACCTTCTTGGTAAACGCGAGCTACCACTTTTATCCGTATTGACTTTAACTGGCAAAATCGATAAATCGCAAGCAGAAATTCTGAAAGATACAATAAAATTGGCTGTCGGACATCTTCGTGGTAATGAGTGGTGCGATAACGCTAAAGGCCCGAAAGCTTATCCCGCGCTTATCAAGCATTTTGAAGCGGAATTTAATCCTGATGTGTCATGGAATATGGAATATTTTCTCGGGACTTTCGGTGCATTAAAATATTATGGTTGGAAAATTTTTGAGAAGATGAATCAAAAACAGCTTGCCGATATTTATAAGTCTGTTTATGACGATTGGTTTAAGTCGTTTCAAGTAAAAACCAACGAGGATATAAGTCAGCTGGAAATAAGTGAAAAAATAGCAACGCTGTTGAAGTCCGCTCACGCAAACGAAAGACACGCTGTAGAAATTATAAATAGAATGATATAAGTAATATCTATAAATTTTTGAATCTTACAATATCAAATATCGGTTACACATTAATTTCTCATCATTTTGTAATTGTTTTTATTAATTGGCGGCAAGCAAAGAAGCGTTACAATCAATATAAAACGGATGGAAGCGGTTTTTGGTATAGAGATAATCAACTTGAACCATATACAGGCTGTTGCAATGATGATTTAGTGCTGTATCTGTCCAAACAACTCTAAACCTAATAAGAACTTGCAATGAGAATGCATTATTACTTATACATCGCGGTAAGAACAAAATACGGTTAATGAAATGGATGCCGAAAGGTATCCATTTTTCAATCCAAGCAATAATTTTTAATAAATACATATTGACAATATTATATTTTTAGCATAATATATGTTTGTCATATATAAAATTAAACCGACAGGCAGAGAAAGAAAGGGTGATAACCTCATGGAAAACAGAGCGTCCGTTTTCAAAGATACACTTTTTGATGTCGGCCGACTGGTTAAGCAAACGGTTGAAAAGCTGATAGAGCCTGTGGTACAAGCCGAAGGGCTAACTTACCTTCAAACGATGATACTGATGGGTATTCATAAGAAGGAAACGGTAAATGTAAGCTCGGTAAGCAAGGAATTTTGCATAGGGCAAGCGAACGCATCGACAATATGCAAGAAGATGGAGAACGACGGTTTTATTGTTAGGCAACGAGACAAAAGAGATGAACGCGTCGTATCTCTTACTGTTACCGAAAAGGGTTTACAGGCGATAAACAACCTGAAGGAGAGAAGCGCAGATTTTGATAAAATAATACAAAATATTCCCGCAGAGAAAATGGAGGCGATTCTGGAAGGAAGCCTTGCATTCCGCGAGGTGCTGCAAGATTTTATATCAAATTTAAAGGAGAATGAGTAATGCTTGAATTAAAGAACATCAAGAAAACCTACGTAGTCGGTGACATCGAAACCAGAGCATTAGACGACATAAGCGTCGCGTTCCGTGAGCGGGAATTTGTGGCGATTCTGGGAATGAGCGGCTCTGGCAAAACCACATGTCTAAACATTATAGGCGGGTTGGACAGGTATGATTCCGGCGACCTTGTAATAAAGGGCAAAAAAACAAAGGATTTCAAGGACAGCGATTGGGATGCGTACCGTAATAATTCGGTAGGCTTTGTATTTCAGAGCTACAACCTAATCATGCACTTAGGCATCGTTGCCAACGTCGAAATGGGCATGACCCTGAGCGGTGTTTCGGCAAATGAAAAGCGCAAACGCGCAATTGAAGTCTTAGAGCAAGTTGGTCTAAAAGAACATCTTCACAAAAAACCAAACCAACTCTCCGGCGGTCAAATGCAGCGTGTCGCCATAGCCCGCGCTCTTGCAAATGACCCAGAAATCTTGTTATGCGACGAACCTACCGGCGCGTTGGACACAACAACTAGCACTCAAATAATGGACCTCATTCAAGGTCTCTCCAAAGAGCGTCTGGTTATAATGGTAACGCATAACCCCGACTTGGCGAAACGCTATGCTGATAGGGTAATTAATTTTGAGGACGGAAAGATAATCAACGACACTAACCCTCATATAGAGCGACCTAAACCTGACCAATTCAACCTAAAAAAGACAAGTATGAGCTTTTTCACAGCTCTAAATCTCTCGGCAAACAACCTCAAAACAAAAAAAGGGCGCACATTTCTAACATCATTCGCATCAAGCATCGGAATTATAGGTATAGCTGTTATATTAAGCCTTTCGTCAGGCTTCAAAACGAAAATAGACGAATTTCAGAGGGATGCGCTCGCTGAATTCCCGATACTTATATCACGGAACAGCGCGGAAATAGATGAGGAGGCGCTCCGCGACAGCCAGACCATACGCCGGGAACGGGGGTTAGGTAACCCAGAAAATACTGACCAAGAAACAGTATACCTCTACGACCCCTCCGAAACCCGCGTAATGCATACCAACAACTTCACCGACGAATTTGTTGAATACTTGAATAACATTGACACCCGTTACTGCACTAGCATAGGCTACACCCGTATAGTATCCATGAATATGCTCCGCGAAGTCAACGGAGAGGTCAAGCAAGTATCTCTCTCCGACCTAATATCAAGCGCGGCATCGGGCGGCGGCATGTCGTCAATGTCGAGTATGGGGAGCATGTCGAGTATGGGTCTGTCATCTTACCCTATACAGCTAACAGACGAAGCCGAATCCTACATCGAAAAGAATTACGACCTCCTCCACGGCTCTTACCCGTCAACTCCGACCGACATAGTACTTATAATAGACAACAAAAACTGCATAGACTATTCTAAACTGGCAAACTTGGGCTTTGAAACCGATGGCAAAACGGATATTAAATTTTCGGACATAGTAGGTGCGGAAATAAAGATAATACCGAACGACAATTTTTACATTAAAACGGAATTCGGCACATTCTTACCTGATTCAAACTTGGAAGACATGTACAATCGCGACGGCAACATAACAATCAAAATTAGCGGCATAGTGAGACAGAAAGAGGATGTAGACATAACTCTCCTTGGCGTGGGCTTTGCGTATAGCGACGAACTTGCCCAAATAGTAATTGACGCGGCTATGGATTCCGAAATAGTGAAGGCACAGGAATCGAGCGACACGCATGTAATGACGATGTCTCCGATAGATGAATCGGCAAAAGAGACGCTCCTGTCCTTCCTTGGGGGCAACGCAATGCCGTACATGATAATGGTCTACCCCGTCGATTTCAACTCAAAGGACGAAGTAACTGCTTACTTAGACGCGTACAACGAGGGGAAATCAATGGATGACAAAATAGCATACACTGACCTGGCGGCTACAATGTCGTCTATGACGGGTGGTATAATGGACGCAATAACCGTAGTCCTAATAGCATTTGCAGGCATATCCCTAGTAGTGAGCCTAATAATGATATGCATAATAACCTACACGTCCGTTCTGGAGCGCACCAAAGAAATCGGCGTGCTGAAAGCCTTAGGCGCGCGCAAAAAGGACATTACCCGCGTATTTGACGCAGAAACCTGTATCCTAGGCATATTCTCCGGCGTATTAGGCGTTTTAATAGCGTGGTCCCTAACCTTCCCTATAAACTCGGTAATTCTTTCAATGACCGAAATTGAAAACGTAGCTCACCTGCCACTATGGTACGCTATTCTCCTAGTAATAATAAGCACAGTCCTAACAATGCTAGGCGGTCATGTCCCTGCTCGGATGGCATCTAAAAAAGACCCTGTTGAGGCGTTAAGAACTGAATAAAACCAGAGTCAGGTGCAAAGTCAAGACTTTGCACCTGATATTTTGTTAAATTGAAATCATGGGCGCTACAAAAAAATAATCATAATAATTTTGTTATGATAACAAGACCGTATGACATGAAACTGGTCGATGAATTTATCGCCATTATAGTAGATACGGTTATGACGGAGGGCAAGACCGTCCATATTGGCGGCGAGGATAAGCCGAGAGCGTTAGTTAAGAGCCAATTGCCTAAAACTCACCTACGAGGACAAGCTTGTTATCGACCAGTTCAAGAGCGTTACAGACCGTATTAGTAAGAAAAAGCAATATATTACTACGATGAAAAATCCAAATGGCGTGAGGTTGTCGATACAACGAAAACGAAGTCAAGCAACCGAACAATTCCGCTACTATCCGGGACAAAAGAATTGCCACTGGCCCGAAAGGAAAAGCAAACGATACGCAATGGAAAACACTTGACTTGCTGTTCTTGATGATTTAGATTAAATTTAATGTTATTCGCACGCACAAACATAAAATACTTATAAAACCTTACAATCAGCACCGGTATAATTAACAAGGCTGTATTAGTGGTGATAAGGTTGCAAGCACCGTTCGCTGACAATATTAAGTCGTTAAGCACCACCGCCATTAAATCATCTTCCAAGACAATAACGGAACTTCGTGGCAAATCTCAAAATCTGCAAAGGCTAATTGAAAAATCAAATTCAGCAAAACTGGCTCTTTGGGAAAATCAACATGCCGAGAGTATATCGAAAGAAACTTACCAAAGCGAGAACGAAAAACTCTCGAAGCAAGTTACGGCATATAATGAAAAGATTGCAGACCCTGAAACGCAAATCCGCAGGCTCGAAGTGGAATCCGGTCAGGAAAACGCTTTTGTAGAAAGGTATAATAAACAGGTTTGTATAAATGAATTATCATGGGAAATCGTAAACGAGTTTATACAGGCAATTCACGTTTACACACCAGACCGAATAGAAATTACTTTGAACTATGCAGACGAGTTTGAACGATTGCAAACGCAGACGGGGAACTAACCCCGTTTACTCGTTCACAAAGGATTAACAAAAATATTGATTATTTTTTTTGGTTCTTTGTTGACACAAGCCGATGAGGGTGTTAGCGGCATTAAATTGCTTGAACGCAATACCAAACCTTACTTTTTGGTTTTTGTCTATGCTTTCGTTATACGCGGCTGTTACACAAATGACCCAAAAACAAACAGCTATATTAAAGTGCCGCATGAAGCTGACATGCGAATTAACAAGTGACAACTATTAAACTGAAATTTATGTGCATAGAGTTATGTTTGCCAAAAAACTTAGTCGCTTGATAAAGTTGCTTGACAAAAAATTGAATGACGCTCAAAATGGTTATATAATTGAAACATTGGAACGCGATATATCCGAATTAAAGCGTATCCGAAAAGATAAAGAACAACTGTTTATCCTTAGACCCGAAAACGACAGGGCAGACTTGAAAAATGAAATCGAAGCGATTAATGATAAAATTGCGTTGTTGGACAAGCGGTTAGACCTTTTCAACAAGGGTAAGCAAGATATACTCAACGATATAAGCGACATTAGGCAAACGCCTGACGCATTAAAACAGTTTACGCCTAAAGACAGCTACACACGCGAAGAAATAATAAGCGATATAGCAAAAATAATTGCAATGCCCGGAGGGTATGTTACATTGATTTTCAAGACTGAACAAAAAATGCATGAAATGGGCGATAAATGCCAAGACTTGCAAGCCGCTTTAGGAGCTTGACTTATTTAACCCCGCTACATAAAATCAAAGCAAAAAAGCTAACCGACTTTAAGTGTTGGTTAGCTTTTTTGCTGAAAAGTTATGCTCCGCTTAACATTGATTCTAAACGGTTTTTTCTACTGAGTTACCCGGGGCTCGAACCCGGGACAACTGGATTAAAAGGGCAGTATTCTCAATTTGCAGAATGGCACTATATCAACGAATTTTGCCTATTTTATTAGCCTTTCAATAAAAACAACACAATGGAATCAAGCCATTTACAACACAAAACATTCACTTATTACCGCACTTGTTACCGCATTAAATTATAATTCCGCATTATAACAAAATGTAACGACAAGCGAGAGTGCATATCTGCCTGTCTGTTTTATTTTTGCGTTTGCTCCTCTTTTTCTTTTTCCCTCGCCCATAAATCTATCACTCTCGAAATAGGTAATTCTAATTCTTTACTTTTCTCCTCCAACACATTCTTGGTGTTAGGGCTAATTGTTATTGTCAATGGAACCGCTTAACAGTTTTATGAAATTGGATGTGTATGATTGGACGCACACCCAAAGAACTATGTTGATAATTCTCTGACCCTGCCTGACAAGATGCACTGGTAACGCGTCGAAACCACCAGCAATGGTGGTAGCAGGAATCCGTGCCGCAAATTCGGCAACCTGTCGCAACATAGGTTAAAACAAGAATAAAAGGGCTAAAGCAATTTCTTGCAGTTTAGCCCTTTTCGGTTGTGTAGAAAATCTACATTATTACAAGTTAGGCATTTTAAATAGCAGTTTAGAAAATGCTTATTTTCTTTGATAGTTTGCAATGCTGATATCACTATTCTTCATATTCTTTAAAAAGTATTAATCGCCAATTGGATTTTCAATAAGGGTTGTAGCAATAAATTCATGAAAATGCCCATCCTCAACTTGGGTTTTGGAATCAATAAAGTGAACATGTCGGGCATCATCACCTTGTCCAACTTTAACAGGCAGACCTGTCTTTACACAAATCGGATGAAAATGATTCTCATAAAAATCTGTTTTCGTTTGGAATTTATGAATATGCCCCCTTGCACCATGATAACCTCATCTGTAACACCGGCAAAGCGGTGATTATGGGGGTCTTCTTAAGCTCTGCAAGACGGACACTACCGACAACTTCATGAACGTGTGTTTGCGTTTCATTATCGCATTGTTTGCGGTATAAATCAAATTTTTCCATTCGTCAAACCTCCTTTCCATAATATTGCAGTAGTATTTCGCTGCTTATACATATTATGAAGATAAGAGCAGACTTGTTCATAATCTGATGTAGAAGAAAAAACAATAATTAACACAAATATAAATCATATAACAAATACTTGCTGATTTAATTTTGTCTTGTGAGTGGAGTGAATACAATAACACCGTTCTTATATTGCTCAACTGTTGCATTAGCTAGATTATATAAATCTTCAACATTATATTAATACAACACTATAACACAGCTAATATTTTTTATCAATCATAAGCTTTGTTATAGGTATGCCAAAAGAGTGATGCGGGGAATCGTGCCGAAGATTCGGCAAACCTGTCGAAGAATAGTTTATGCAAAAATGAAAGCTAAAGCAATCCTGCTGTTAGCTTTTTTAAACATTAGTTTTTTATTGTTTTATTGCAACGCTATACTATTTGTAATTATGATACAGTCACATAAACCAAGGTCTGATTAACAAGCTGATATGCGATTTCTCCAAATGTAATAGGACCAAAAAATGTTTCAATGTTCTTTCCATCCAGTTCCCCATACAAAAAGTTCAAGATACAGTTACAGGAAAATGCAACCTCTATACCGCTGAATACATTAATATGCTTATGAAATTCTTCTGAGTAAGTTCCTATGTTCTTAGCCATTTTGTATTTTATGCCGTTAAAGACAGGGGCATATAAATTAACGACCCCGTTTTGGATCGACTTAAACGATATGTTGATCCCCGTACCCGAATAATCTCCTACTAAAGGGAGTTGCGTATTTATATTGTTTTGTGCGATATAATCGGCAAATACGACATCAATACCATCTACCTTGCAATTTTCTACAGAAAAGCCCCCCTCGTTAAACTCAATAACAGGTGCATTTTCATCTTGTGAAAATATATTTACAATTCCAATATTGGCCATTTTATCATTGGGAACGCCAATATGTAAAACAGCAGCCTTGTCAAGGAGAACATCCCCTGTCTTTCCATTAATTGCAATAGGCGTCTGCCCTTGCACTCCAAGGTTAACGCCTGAAACCCAGCCAATAATGTTCTTTATAAACATTCCCTCAAATCCTGCGGCCATCTCGGCGTAAATTCTATGCACAACACTGTCAAAAGGCACAATAACTATTGAAAACCCATTGTCAAAGGCATCTAACGCTATGTTCGCAATTGTTTCTTCTTCATATGTGTCAATTTTAAAATCGTCGTATGGGAAAAGGTCAACAAAAAATAAATCATTTGTGATCTGGCCTCCCGTTTCAGTCATAAAGTATTCAGTTGAACCGCCAATCCAGTTGCCTTTTGGAAGTTTTCTGAGTAATTCTTCACTTCCGGAAATATGAAGCAGCCTGCCTTCCAAAATAAGCTTCGTTACCTCATCAAATGTTTTTAACATAATACCATCTTCTCCTAATTTATAATTTTGAAATAGCTTCGTACTCATTTTTCATAATTACTGAATATTTTGTGAGAAAAGCGTTAATTTCATTAGTACAAGATTGTAGAGTTTCTTGCGATTGACTTTTTACGTAAAGCCCTTTCAAGCGGGTAAGTAACATTGAAAAACCTAATTGAGAAGATTTGAAGCTCCCCGTTAGAAGTTTTCGCGTTTGCTGAGTTGTGATATTCAAGGTGTGTTCCTCCTTTTACTAAGTTTTTTAGTATACGCATAAATTTCTTTTAATATGTAAAAAGCAAATTCACTTCATCATATCTGCAATAAACACTATAACAGAGCTTATAAATTTCTTCAATAGTTATATAAGAAATTTTTGTTATTCAAGAGTCTATAATTGCATCACTATAATTGCATTACTATATTTTTCGGTACGCCAAAAAAGCGGTGCGAGACCCCAAATGCCGTTATTTTACGTTCTAAGCCGCCCGCCGAACCTGTAGAAAAAGATACCGCCTGTAGCAAAGAAGTTGCCCACACCGCAAAACTACCCTTACATGCGATATAATAAAGGATAGGGAAGCGTGAGGGTTAGGCGTAGGATAACCGCCGTCATAACGCACTCATGAGCTGGGGATAGTGTGGGTATCCCTTGGCATTATGACGGCGCATGTTTTATCAATCTACTTGAATTTACTAATCAGCGCATTATGTATCTGCCCGTATGAAAATCCAAGGCTGACAAGCGCAGTGATAATCGTCTCGCCTTCCTCAACAAAAGCAAGCTCGTCCGCCGAAAAGCTGTCGCGTAAAGCGTCGTTTGTCTTGACATTCCGTTCAGCGCGCAGTGATTGCGCTTCTCTACCAAAAATAGCCCTATACAGCATATTGGTGTATCGTGGATACTGGAACTTTTTATATGGGTCGTCCGGTAGATATTTCTGTATAGCACTTGTCATGCGTTTACGCTCAATTATACCGACTTCACGTTGTACCGCCCAGCTTTTTTGGTCAACCGTAGCAGATTCTTCAAGGTTAAGCAAGTAATTTCGTATTTTTGAAGCCATGGCGCAATTAGTCATAATTAAGCCAGCACGGAGCAAAGAGCGTTTTGTAAGTAAGGTTAACGCGGGCGTTCTTTTGTCAATTAACTCTCCCGCAATTGAAGGAGAGTTAATTGATTCTTTGAATTTCTTTAATTTTTCTCCGGTCAAAACAACCATGCCATCATTCTCAAATTCGTCGCGGTTTCGCGCTATAACAGTTTCAATGGTTTTGTTTGACACTTCATAATACTCTGCAGCTTGGTTTATGCTCAAAACCATATCGTCGGTTAAGTATTGTATGGCTTTCAGCTTATCCAAAAAGTCTGCGCTGTTGGCGTTCACAGCTTCGTCGCGCAGCATCCTACTTTCAGTGTAGGCAAGCTCTTTCATTTTTCCCATTTTGAGAACCTCCTTATTTGTTAGAAATAAAATTCTAAGACACTTATTTTATTTAGTTCCGCTTGCGTTGTTAGAAGATACACACTTCTATTTTGACGGTTCCTTACAGAAAAGGACGTGCATTGCGACTCCAACTCTGCTGATAGGGCTTCTTGTCATATATTCGCCTTCCTTTATCCTTCATACTTACGAAAAACCTTCTCAACGAACCCGCCAAAATGCTGAATGTCCTTGAGCCGCGCAATCCAATAATCCGGTGTATTTATCTCCGAACCGTCAACCATTATTTTCAGCATATCCTCAGGCGCAAGCGGCGTAGTCGCTGTTTTCCTCAACCCCTCAACCATTTTCGCCAGGTCAGCCCCGTAGTTCGTATCGCTTGCCCATTTACCGCTCAACGACTCAACCGTTTTAGCCGTCCCCGCGATATACCCAAAATGACGCGGGTCAAGTGTGTTTACCTTAGGATACCCCTTAGCCCCGGCGTACAATGCTAAATGGTCTATTTGTGCGCTTATACCAAGTTCCCACGACGTAAACCTGATATGCGCGTTAGGGTCATAGTCGCCACCTCCTTCGGAAGTTTTCATCCCGCACGGGTTGCAGTAGCTCTCGTCAAGCACACCGCCAAACTTCCCGTATCCCGTTTCCTTAGCCGACTGGCAGTATGCGACAGCCGGGTCAACGCCGGCTGCAACCGCTATTTTATAAAACACGGGCGCAAGCGAAATAAAAAAAGGCTTCGCGCCTTTGCTCTTAGCCCACTGCCTCATCTGCCCAACTGTCACCGTAGGTTTACTCATTATAGGTGTACCTGTTTGCGGCTGTATTAAGCTTGCAACAGCCTCTTTAAACGCCTGCCACGCTGCCGGGTTGTCCACGTAATATTTAGGGCATACCTTACCGGTAACGTCGTAGTGCCGCACAACTCCGCTTGTAACGTTGATATTATACCGCTTGCATATATCGGCTGTAAGTTCAACGAGCGCGGTATATGTCTTTGAGGTAAACACGCCTGTATCGTCGGGGTGGCAGCACTCAATACCGATATGCGTAGCGTTTGCCGTTGACGCATGTACGGCGCGTTCGTTATCGGGGACGCACCGGATAATTGTGCCGTCCAAGTCAATTATATAGTGCGACGAAACGCACCGCCCTTCGGAGCCGCCCTCAAAATAATTCCTGTTAGCCGTTGCCGTCGAACCGGCATTAGCCACATAATGCACAACAATACCCTTAGGGGTAAGCAGCTCACCGGGTCTTCCGTGAGCTGCTCCCTTAGTTAAAAGCTTGTCTACTATTGTCATAAAAGCCTCCTAACGTTATTCTACGGCTTCCCTTTGCCGCCCTTGTCCTTCAACTGCGCCAATACCTCCCGTACCTTCTCCGGGAACAGTACGCCAAGAGCCGCCGCATTTTCAAGTATCGACAGCCCTTCGTTTGACAAATAAAAAAAGATGATTGCTGTCCGAATGACCGCACCATCCTGTATCACATACACATCAACGCAATTGCCAACACCAACCAGCGCGAATATAAGGGCTTTCCTTACTAAGCCCCAAAACCCAGTCTCGCTGGACAGGCTCTTGCTTTTCATTGCCGACAAAACACCCGTGATATAGTCGACAGCCACCATACACACAAGCGCGTAGACAAACCCGTTTATTTCACCAATGAAGAAGCCTATAAAAACCCCGACCGCCGCAATTGTATATTTAAGAAAGTCTAAAATATTGCCGAATTCCAATTGTTACCGCCTCCTGTAAAAAACTCTTTATAAACACTATAATGTCACCATCCTAGAAAAGAGGGGGCGCAGTTTTTGCCTCGTGAAAGAAAACGGGCTTGCGCCCGCCGCTATCTTGCAGTTACTGTTTTTGTCCGCTCTACGGTCTTATTCTGCGTTTACTCTGCCCTTACGTACTGTAAAATATTGCCGTTTTCGTCAAGCCCAATGTCGGCTAACTGCTGCTTTACGGCTCCTTTGTACCTTGCGGGGATGCTGTTATAATCCCTTTTGCCGTTGATAATAAGAGCGCAATATAAATCTAACATTCTCAAGTCCTCCTTTCGGAAAAATATGTATAAAAAAAGACCGAACATTATTGCCCGACCCCTTTTCTCTGATTTACCATTTTTTCAACGTCCGCCCTGTATTTCTGCGGTACATTTTCCAGAGAGCGCACACCCTCTAAAACCAGCTTAACATATACTTCTATCATTCCTCTGCACCTCCAGCCTCGATAAACTCGTATATTTCCGCTACAGCCTGAAACAGAATAAGCATATTTTCGTGTAATTGCTCGTATATTTCCGCTTGCGCGGAAAGGCTGATAAGCTGTATTTCTTTCAGTTCCGGTAGGGCTTCCGGCGTAAGCCGATTTTCCAGCCCGGCTATTTTCTGATCCACTTGCCTAGACTTTTGCTCCTTCTAATGTCATTATTTATAATTTCCTATTTTGCTAAGAACGCTTCACCTTCACTATTTGCCGACGCATGGCAGTATTTAAGAATGGGTTAAGAATAGACATGCAGCCAATTTGGCATTTATTAACTGTAGCACTCCCAGTATTTTTATACTTGCCGGAAAATATACCTGTTGACACAGTGCCGTCATTGTCATACCCATAATTAGTTGCCGGGTATGCTGATATACCCCCATATTCTTGTAAGTACTTAAATACAATAAATAGCGTTTTGAGATATCGGTTTTTACCCCAGCTATTAGTGGCTAAATTATGATAATTCGTAGCATTTGAACTATAGTTTGTAATAGTAGCTACGGCACATCTGGTAAAGTATGTAGTATTCCATGCTTGTTATTCAATATCGTATTTAGATTAGTCACATTATTAGAAGAAGAATTTGTAAAATAAGAAGCGTAAGCAGATTTAACCACTCTATTAAGTGCTAAAGCAGAAGCTGCTACTGCTGCCATTGCTGTTACTTGAGGCTGCTACGGCTGCCATTGCAGTACTAGAAGCTGCTATAACTTCCATTGCGTTACTGGAAGTTACTACGATAGTCATTGCATTTGTTGAAGCGGCTACGGCATTCATTGTGACACTGGAAGCGACTACGGCATTCATTGCAGTATTCGAATCAGCTACGGCAGTCATTGCGGTACTGGAAGCTATTACGATATTCCATTGCATTTGTTGAAGCTAATACAGCCGTCATTGCAGTGCTGGAAGCTGTTACGGCTGTCATTGCCGTACTGGAAGCTATAACGGCATTCATTGCGGTATTCGAATCGGCTACGGCAGCCATTGCGGTACTGGAAGCAGCTAAGGCTGCCAATGTCTTACATGATTCTAATGCAGTTGAATTGATATTAAAAGCCCTACAGAGCGAAACACCTAGATTTTTACTATTCCTAAATACCCAATCGATAGAACCTTCGTTAATGAACTGGCTTAGTGTCTGTTCATGCAGTAACTGTTCTATATCGTCTGTGAGTATCATGTTTTCGGCATAACTCAAAATATCACCCCTTTCTTTCTTCTTCTTTTCAGTTAAACTGTAGTAATAGTTATACTGCCATTTGCATTACGGACCACCGTAATATTAACTTGGCTGTCTACGGTTGTACCGTTTGCTTTATAAAACTTGATTTCTTGTGTTACCGTCTTTCTGTCTGCGGAAAGTGTTGTTATCCTGTTTGCAATTAAAACACCGGTGCTTTTATTTTTGACTGTTTCAGTCATACCGCTTGTTGTACGGTCTACCGTTGTTACTGTTTCTTTCTGCTCCAGCAAGCCGTCAAATGTTTTACTCGCACTTGTAGA